>JACGAQ010000534.1:0-119898 GCA_014119065.1 Orius insidiosus | reverse complement strand
TACCTATATCCCACTAAGCAAGTATTTTGCTACACCAAGGTGAGCTTTTAAAACGAGAGAACAGACTCCTCTTGGCCATGTTGGTCCGCTTGGCTGGACGCAACTAATCGTGTTGCTCATTTCTCTTTATCTCCGCTCAGTTTTAACCCCGCGACTTGAAATTTTGCATAGGTCTTCTCTAATATGATAATAGGAAGCCAAATTCAAGTCGATCGGTATACAGGGTGCCGAGATAAGGTACTTCAAAAACGCGGTATTTCGCTGTTCTTCTTTCCTTCTTATTCACCTTGCCAGGGCAACAGCCTCCTACTGCCAATCAAACGGACCAAACCGTACGATATGATTTAGAGAAAGAGAATATAAGCGCCTTGCTCCCGTTTGCTAAAAAGCTCCCCTTGGCGGCGAAGCAAAACGCTTCAATCAGGGATAACTGTTTAGACAGTTTTTAAAACATTAACTTGAGGAGGAAGCCTTGCGAAGAGCCTGTAGGCCTGTAGGGGTTTTGAGGTATAATACTAATCGATAACTCCTCACTAATCAGAAATCACTGATTAATACCTAAATCATACCACTAAGCAAGCATTTGCTACACCAAGGGGAGCTTTTAAAACGAGATAAAGGGCACTCCATATCTCCTCTAGGTAGGTCCGCTTGGCAGGACGTAACTAAACGTGTTGCTCATTTCTCTTTATCTCCGCTCAGTTTTAACCCACGACTTAAAATTTTGTATAGGTCTTCTCTGATATGATAATAGGAAGCCCAAAAAATTTCAAGTCGATCGGTAACAGGGTGCCGAGATATGGTACCTACTTCAAAACGCGGTATTTCGCTGTTCTTCTTCTTTTCCTTCTTATTCACCTAGCCAGGGCTACAGCCTCTCCTACTGCACCGATTGACCAATCAAACGGACCAAACCGCGCGATATGATATAGAGAAAGAGAATATATGAAGCGCCTTGCTCCCGTTTTCAAAGCTCCCCTTGGCGGCGTAGCAAAACGCTTCAATCAGGGATAACTGTTTAGACAGTTTTTAAAACATTAACTTGAGGAGGAAGCCTTGCGAAGAGCCTGTAAACAAGCATCATTAAAAGGGGTTTTGAGGTATAATACTGATCGATAACTCAGCATTATCAGTAATCACTGATTAATACCTAAATCATACCACTAAGCAAGCATTTTGCTACACCAAGGGGAGCTTTTAAAACGAGAGAAAGGGCACTCCATTATCTCCTCTTGGCCGGTCCGCTTGGCAGGACGCAACTAAACGTGTTGCTCATTTGTCTTTATCTCCGCTCAGTTTTAACCCCGCGACTTGAAATTTTGTATAGGTCTTCTCTAATATGATAATAGGAAGCCCAGAAAATTTCATGTCGATAGGTCCACAGGGAACATTAAACACAACTCGGAAAACCTCATTTTTTTTCCCCATTTCCGTGATCTTTCTCTTCTTCATCATTCTGTCAGCTTCTCCAGATTAATCAACCAACTTGAAATTTTACACAGACAAAATATTATAGATATTGTAAGAGCCTAATATAAACTTGCAAAAAATAAAATTCGAAGGTACCAGTAACATCTGTGAACAAGATAATACGGTACTGTTGAATGCTGCAAATTTGGAAGGCCATTTTTGATTTAATCTCTGATTAACTCAAAAAAATTCGATATTTTGAGGGGGTTTCAGCGTTTCCCCAAGGCGATGATGAGATAATATTGATGTTTTCAAGTCTTTTTCCTTATTTTTAGGAATAGATGTTACATCTATCAGTCCGAACATTCCGTCTGCCAATTTGTACAACAACCTGCAATATTCAACGCTTCTTTACGGCAGCTGGTTTGCCGCCGCTTCAAAATCACAAGCGCTCTTTGGGCTTCAAGGTAAATACCACCTTATTTTTTTTCTTTCAACAACAACAATATTAATTCCCATGGTTAAGTTAAGCTTTTAAAAAACCGTTTCCCACCATTTTTTTGGGCTTCTAATAAGAATGTTGTTTGCAACCTGTCAAAGTGACATTCTTCTTTCGGGTAAACATGTTTACAGTCGGATTATCCGTTTAAGTCTATATTAAGAAAATATTAACGGAGGAGTAACACCTGATTCCAGGGTTGACACAGCAATAAACTCCCCGTTAGCGGCTTATTAAGTTTAACCTCACTTCTCCCTCAGAAAACGATTGTTTGCCCGGCGATAATCATTTTACTAGTTGCCTCATTTTTAGAAAGAAAAAAGGGGGGATCTAATATTTTACCAGATTTTTGTTTTTCCTTATAATTTGCATTAAAAAAATTTTTAGCTCCCAAACCAATAGGAAGAAGGTCGAGGAAACCAGGGATGGACAGAAAACCACGTCAGGCTTACAGCGCAAAACAGCTAGAGAGATTAGAATCGGAATTTAATGTAAAAAAAAATTATATTTCTATTGAATTTTTTTTAAAAACTAAATTTTTAGGCAGATAAATATTTGAGCGTGAGCAAACGTATGGAATTATCGAAAGCGCTAAACTTGACCGAAGTTCAAATCAAAACTTGGTTTCAAAATCGAAGAACGAAATGGAAAAAACAGTTGGCGTCACGGCTAAAAATCGCACATCGACAAACGCCAATTTTTTTCCCGCAATTCAGCCATTCGTCGACATTTTATATGCCCAATCATTTGAACTGTCCCGTCCCAGATCCTCTAAAAGCTCTACCATTAAATCAAGATGGTTTAGATATTTAGATTTGTTTTGTTTTTTAAATGTAAAAATTGTGTAAATAAAATCTAGTCTCTTTGTTTTTAAAATATATTTTAAGTTCTCCATTCTCTTTTCTACATGAAATTGGTTTTCAAGGTGTGATGTCCCGCGGTGGCGATCGGGACGGACTTCTATGGATTTAGGCGGGATGGTTTTAAATCAAAAAAGATCCTTTAATTTATACCTTTGTTTATTAAACTTAAAACGGGTTAATTACGGCACAGGATACCAATTGACCTACGTATTATCTCCGGCCTTCGATGGAGGGGAGCGCGGATAGAAATTATAGGAAGGGGTTAATCCTTAAGGAGGATATTACAAAGGAACCCCCGTCTCACCACATTTTTTGACGTTTTTCTCGATTCTATCGGCCTAAATACCTAATTTAAACTTAATTTTAGGGCGTTTTCTTCGCTTTTTCTGATCAAGAAACCTCATTTTACCGGTTTTCAGGCATTTCCTCGCTTTTTCCACCGAAGAACCATATTTTTAAATAGATATTTGGGAGATTTTCCTCGTTTTTTTTTTTTTTTTTTTTTTTTTTTTTTTTTACATAAACCTCCTTTTTATAGAATTTTAGGTTTTTTTTTTCTCGTTCAATAATCAAAAAGCACCTCTTTCACCGGATATTTTCCCCTTGTTATTCATAAAAATCTTTTTTTTTATTTTTCATAAATGGAAAATCATTTTTCAACTTTTTTTCAAACTTCTTTAAAGAAGTTATTGATATTGTCGAATATTTTTAATCGCTCACCAAATAAAAATAATTTTTTGAATTTTTCAAAATCTCTCATAAAATATCAATAATTACCTATGTTTACCTACTTTTTTTTTTTTTTTTTTTTTTTTTTAACTGCTTAAAGAATAAAAATCTCAAAAATCTCCCTCATTATATAGTTTTTTTTTTCATTATTATTATTTTTTTTTTTTATTTATTTTTCAGCCCGCTGTGGGCAGCGCTTGATTCCCTTCCGACATCAGCCAGAACATCTCGATCCACCACAAGGCCCTTTGCTTTTAAGATTTCCTAAACTATTTTATGTCATTCTGAGAAAAAAATAAAACAAATAAATAAGAATAAGTTATTATAGGGAGTTCTTTTGTTTAAGGGCATTTAACTGCCGTTCAATTTCCGGGGTATTATCATTAGTTAACCTAATTTATTAAAACCGATAAACATTTTAGTTTTAAAGAAAAATTTATTTGTATTGAGTCTATTCTGTCTGTGTGAATAAGATCCAATCTGGGCTTTTACAATTGAGTTTATAGAGGAGCAATAAAGCCGACTGAAAAGGGGCTTCTTTTCCTTCATTTCTTCTTCCGGTTAAATGAAATAAAAAACCGACGTCTTTTAAACGTTGATTATTTTTAACCAATGTTTATTTACATCATTTAAATCCACAGGTACACCACACATTAAATTATATTTAAAAAATGTTATTGCAAAAACTCAATTTTCTTGATAAAGGAAAAATCTCTCCCTCCCTAATTGGACAAATCAGCTTAACTTGGTCGACTTCTTTTAATTACTGTTCCTTTATAAAGAGAACCTTATTTTATAAGAAATAAAAAAAAACATTATTTTCGTCGTTTCCTTTATTTTTATATTTATTTTCTCTTGATTTCTTTCGTTTAATCTTCTTTTAATTTCTTAAAAGCTTTAAGACACCTGAGTCCCCCTTTTACTTATTTTTTAATCATACTTAAAAAAATTTTTAATTATTATTTTTATTAATAAAACTAAAAGAATCTATCGTCCTTTTACTAAAATTATGTATACAGAAAAAATTTTAAATTTAATTTTTAAATATTTTTTTCTTCATTTTGCTTTATTTTTGAATCAATATACTTAAAATTATCTATATCACTTTTTATTAAAACAATGGGGTGGTAAAAAGTTGAAAAGAAATCCGTTTTCCATGTATTTTAGAACCTAAATAAAAAATAATTGAAATAAGAGAGCGCTGGCAACCCTTTTTACTTCTTTTAAGGGTGGGCGTTTCGAAGGGTGAGTTCCTTTCAGTCAGACCGAAGTCACCATGCTTTGAACACAATCACAATACCGGAAGAACAAAAAAAGTTAATAAAAATAGTAAACAGAAGTAAGCCAAATTTTTACACTTAACAAATAATAAAAATAAATAAAAAACGCAGTTTAAAAAAAAAAAATTTTTTAATTTTGCTTGTTGATAATAATTTTATTCTACTCTTCCCGGAGGTAATTAATTAATTAATAATTATTTAAAAGCTCTAAAATTCTCCTCAAAAGTAAGGAATATGTAATAATTTTTTCAAATTTTTTTTTTTTTTTTTTTTTTTTTTTTGAGATTCCTTGGGTTAAAAACGACCCATTTCTATCGTTCCTGACTTTTTATGTGCTACTAGAATTTTTGTATTTCTTGACCCCCCCCCCCCCCACGATGGCTTAAATTAGGCCAATTTCCAAAATTATTGAAGTTTTTTTCCCCACCAAATTTTACGAATAAATTCATTGACTTTTGTGGAATAAAACAAAAAATATTAAGAAATACTTTTTTGGCTTCTTTTAAGAGATGAGGGGGGAGATTTCCCTCTCCAGATGGGTTTTACTTTAGATAAAAATACAATAATAATTTTAAGATTAAAGTATGAAAAATAAAAATAAAAAAATATAGGCAGGTAATTAAGAAAACGACAATTATTGATTCCAGTTACGTAATAATATTCATTACATAAGGTGTCGTCCTACTATTTATAGAAAACCCAACTCATAGAATAAACGTCTCAACCCACGGATAAGTAGCTTTTTTTTTAATTTTAATTATAATTAATGAAGGAGAATATTGATTTTTACTTTAATTTTTAATTTGTTTTTCCATTATTGGTTTATATTTGATAAGAAAAACGATAATACGATTAAAAGATTTGTTTTTAAAAACTGAAAATAACGTAAATTACTCTCAGAAAAGGTCTGACGAATAAAAATAATTGTTTAAGTTTAAAATTTTTGTTTATTTTTAAAAAAGGAAATGGAGAAGCTTCAGGAATACCAAGGAGTAGTCGGAAGGCTTCATACAATTAGAGATAATGTTCGAGAAAAATATCAAACTTGGAAAGAGCAAAATATAAGTATTACAAAAAATCCTTCGTGCAGCATAGAAGAAGGTTATTCCCATATTTTTCGGTATGTAAAATTTTTATTATAACATCATTGAATTATTTTTTCTAAGAACAAAAACGACGAAGGAATTGGTGAGGATTTCGGCGGCTGTGATGGGTATTGAGTTTTCGTATGCGGCGGAAACCGCGTTTGTTTCTCCGACGCTTCTGACGATCGGGGTCGATCACACGAGAATGACGATGATCTGGGCGTTATCGCCGCTTATCGGACTTTTCTTGACGCCCCTTCTCGGATCTCTAAGCGACAAATGTTCCCTCCCTTTCGGACGACGAAGAATCTTTATTCTTCTTCTCTCTTTTGGGATTTTACTAGGTCAGTAGCTTTAATTTGCGGTTATTCAAAATCGTTTTTAAGGCCTAATACTTGTGCCGAATGGGAAAGAGCTTGGGATTAAATTCGGAGATCATTATCCAAAAAAGAATTCTTCGATTTCGGCCATCGAAGTTCCTGAAGCTGCTGAAACCTCATGGGGAGTTTTTTTCACCGTTATAGGAACTGTCCTTCTCGATTTTGACGCAGACGCTTGCCAAAGTCCTGCCAGAGCGTATTTATTAGATGTGACACTCCCAGGTGATTATGAGCACTCAAAATGACCGATTTTATGCAATATTGTAGAGGATCACGCGCGAGGATTAACGACGTTTACGATTATGGCGGGAATTGGAGGTTTCCTCGGTTATGGACTCGGTGGCATCAATTGGGACGATACCTTTTTAGGTAAGCTGAACGCAGGGAGCAAGAGGAAGCCCCCCCTGCTTTCTGCAGCAACCTAAATATATCAATTTTTCAGGAAGCTTAATGGGTGGACATGTAAAGCAGTATTTTCACTAATCACGGTCATATTCGTCATATGCGTTTTTCTCACAGTAACGAGCTTCGCCGAAATACCATTGACACTTCTGGAAAGCACGAATTTGGTAAATGAACTTCCTTTGCTCTGCTTCTATTTCTCTTTTTTCAGAAAGGGCCGCCAAAGAATGAACCGGGGGCTTCTAAAACGGAATCCTATGGCACAATGAAAACTCCGGATACTGTAAGGCAGGTGACTTTACTGCGAAAAATTAACCCAAAATTTTCAGCAAGAAACTCAATTTGCGGAAAGCGTAAATGAGGTCGATGCACACCTGTGAATGTACCACAAAGTGGTGGAGCACCAACATTAAAAGACTACCTTCTTTCCATAGTATTTATGCCACGTTCCATCCTCATACTATGCATAACGAATCTTTTCTGCTGGATGGCCCACGTAAGCTATTCACTCAACTTCACCGATTACGTCGGCGAATCTGTCTTCGGCGGAGATCCAAAGGTACAGTGCTGTTCAAACATCATTCTTTAAAGGAAATTTTACAGGCTCCAGAAGACACTGAAGGACATATTCTTTATGAGCAAGGAGTACGTTTTGGTTGCTGGGGTATGTCCATGTATTCATTATCATGCTGCGGATACTCCTTGATCATCGAAAAGCTTATCAAAAATTACGGGTACGAAAAATCTATCAAAATTGTTTATATTTCATGATGTTTAGAGCAAAAACGACTTATGTGGGAGGTTTGGCTTTTTATGGAGTCGGCATGATCCTTATGGCGATAACAAACAGCAAAATATCCGTTATTATCTTCTCATGTACTGCCGGCGTTTTATATTCGACTTTATTCACCATGCCGTATCTTCTTATTGCGAATTATCATTCGAAAGAAATGGTGAGTTTTTCCGTAGGTATATTGAGGTTATTGGTTTTCAGTTTGACGAAGAAGGGACGAAACATCCGAATAGAGGGCTTGGTACGGACGTAGCGATTGTGAGCAGTATGGTCTTTTTCGCACAATTCACATTTTCGTTGATCGTCGGCTATCTTGTGAGCGTCGCAGAGTCTACGGCGGTTATCGTTTACGCCTCTGGCGTTCTCGGGTTACTAGCGAGCGCTTCAGCCACGCAGATATTGTACCTCGATTTATAAATAAACGAATAATGTCACGAAACCTTTTTCCTAGTAAAAAAATAATTAATTACCAAAAACTTTTGAGGTCAAGAATCAAAATGTCTGAAATGTTTAAAAGTGTCTTACGTTCGTTAAGGGCTTCCTCGTTTTAAATAATTGGAAAAGATTCAAATCGGGCGAGGAGACTTCATTTACACCCAACTTATCCGCGTCAACTAATTTAGATCAAGCAAAAATCTATTTAAACCTTAAAACTTACGTATTTACATTTTAAAAAAATTTTTAACGAATTTCTGAATCGAATTTATAAAATTTTACACGCGATCAAGATTAATAATGGAGCGTGACAAGAGGGACATTTTTTTTGAAAGGTGCCAGATTTTTTGTGAAATGTTCTCTTTGGACAATTTAATATTGTTTCATCGCGATAGTGGAAGGGGTACGAAAATAAGTTGTTAAAATGAGACTTTTTTTTTCACATAATTCAGGACAAGTGAGTTTTATGATGTTTTCTAAAAATAATAATAGATATTTTTCACTGGGTTGTCGCGGGGTGGATAAAACAGATGAGGATGATCTTGCCGTTTCTATTAATATTTTTTTTTCTCGCTTATATAAATATTATATTTTAGTTTTTCTCAACCTGCAGTAAAATATAAGGAGTTCATATCTCTTAGCCACCCGAGCAATATCAATCATTCGAATTTTTCATTTAAGACCACTGTCCAGATTGTAGGGCGGACATAAGGAAAAACGGGGGGGGGGTGACCTAATTTCCAAGGACGCCTTGAAATGAACATTCATTGTATAAAGGGTTTTACGTGGGCAGAAGACTGTTTAGCAAGGTGCGAACCGTGAAAACACAGAAAAACAAAGCAAAACCCGGCGAAAAAAGATGTTAAGCGCCTGAGCGCATGATAAAACGGGTTTTTTTAGATCAGAAAATCGAGGAAAATGAATCAAAACTCATTAAATAGGGTGTTAAAACACCCAAACACCCGAAAAAAACGGATGCTTCTACACCAGGTATTGGAGAAAAACGGCCCAAAATATGGAGCACTTTAGCAATACGGTTTTTTCACTGCCTCCTTTGCTAATTTTTTGGAATGGATTCCAAAAGTTGGACTTATCGCTCAATGCGGGACATTTGGACGTCGTGATTTTGGGGCAACGGGACACAACCCTCCAAAGCGGGACGAAAAACGAAAAATTCAGTATCATCTAAAAAGTTGTCATTTGAATTTCGGAGCAGTCTCACGAAGCGCTCTTACGTCACTAGCCTGTGGAACACACTTGGCTCTGGAAGGGGTCGTGACGTCATCAGAGTGCTCTACCATGCGCTTCTTCATCCATCCTCCTTTTAACTGTTAAAGAAATTATTGTGATACCATGGACGTAGGATTTTTGGGGAAGGGTCTTCAAAACAAAATTCAAATCGAATATTGATCTTAACCGATCTCAACAGCCGTACGGCCGTAGCATTTTTTTCCGGAACACTTTACCGCAACCGATTTTCACCAAATCGTCGCGTTAGTTCTAACACCGGACAAGTCATTTTTCCAAGGTTTTCAGGAGAGCCAAAATACGGATTAATTTCTCATTGGAATTAATGCATCACCTGTAGGCTAAATCGTGAACTAAGCGTTTTCTGTTGGTAATAGGGTTAATCTACCAACGGAATTCGATTCTCCACAAAATTTACCATCAGAAACAATGCCTAACTCAAAATTGATAAAAAATGACTTATCCGGTGTTGAACTAACGAGACGAAATTTTCTTTAGTTGGTGAACAAAAAACTAACGATGGCGATTTTTGAATTTGAAAAAAATGGCGGAGATATGTCTGTTTGAAATTTAAAAAAATTCGCTGCGGTCCAATGTTCATCAAATTTTCACCAATTACTCCATATATTTCTTAAGAATTTTCCGTGTAAAAAAATTATCATTTTTTTTTTTACAATAATTATCATTTTAGTTGGGAGAAATTTCATACTTCCACCCCTTACGAGAGAGACCTCTCTTGGGGAGAAATCCCATTATTTCTTCCTTGATGCATACAAAAATTTTCGAAAAAAAGCGCAAATTTACAAAAGAACTCGGAAAAATTAAAAAAAAACCTTAACCCCCCCCCTTATACTTCTCCTCCATTATACTCCCCCCCCTTTATACTCCCCCCATTTATACATCACCTCTCTTATACTTACCCTTCCGTTATACTTCCCCTCCCTTACCTCCAGGCTAGTAGGTACTTTAATTTCAATTCATTCCCTCATACTTCCCCTCCGTTATACTCCCCCCCCCCTTTATACATCCCCTCTCTTATACTTACCCCTCCGTTATACTTTCCCTCCCTTACCTCCAGGCTAGTAGGTACTTTAATTAAAATTCATTCCCTCATGAATATTATCGATACAATAACCAGCACTTAAAAGTTGTCAACTACATCACTATACATTTATAGTTTTTACAGCTCGGTCGAAAATTATCCTAAAAACTTGATTTAAAATCTTGCAAAAACAAGGGTGATTGGTAGTCGAGAAAGTTAAAAATGAACTTGCAATTTCCGTTGTTGCCAAAATAGACGATTTTGTTTACGAGAAGGAAGCTCGAAAGTAGAAACGCGTATGAATTCTAATAATAGGGCTGGGCTGGAAAAAAAAAGTAGGTCCAGAGAGTGGAAGTTCATTTTTAGAAATAAGTAGGAATACAGTGGTTTCCAGCGTCAAGTACGAATTCTATTCTAAGGTCGAACTTTAGTAATCTAAAATTAAAAAAAGAAGAAGTCAGGAGTTGAAACAGCTATACTGAAGCCGAGAAGGGGAGGGAGACGCCTCCTGGATATACTCGTCCTAAATTGGCCCTCGCCCCCCTAGTCGACCGGAAACCAAAGACCATGGTAAGTACTCAAGTTCAATTCGCGGGGGGAGAAAAAAAAATTTAAAAATTAACATGATTTTTTTAGGACGATCTTCCACAAGAACAAATCAACGTTTTGAGAAAAGCTTTCGATGCTTTTGACAGGGAACGTTCCGGGTCGATTCCGACCGACATGGTCGCCGATATTCTCCGCCTCATGGGACAACCCTTCAACAAAAAAATCCTTGATGAACTTATCGAAGAGGTCGACGCCGACAGTAAGTAAACTACCAAAAAGCAATTTCGCCCAGAAAAAGGAGGAAAAAAAACCACTTGGTCCTTTTTCAAAATTTGAAACTCCAGACCTTAAGTTTACTGTATTTGTTTTTAGAATCGGGGCGTTTGGAATTTGAAGAATTTATAACCCTCGCTGCCAAATTCATCGTTGAAGAAGACGATGAAGCCATGCAAAAAGAGCTTCGTGAAGCTTTCAGACTTTACGACAAGGCCGGTAAGAATTTAATTTTTATTACCCTTCGATTTCTGTATTTTCTTGCAGGAAATGGATACATTCCGACTTCTTGTTTGAAAGAAATTCTCCACGAACTCGACGAGCAGCTCACCAACGAAGAACTCGATATGATCATTGAGGAAATCGACTCCGATGGATCCGGCACCGTCGACTTCGACGGTATGACCCTACAAAATAAATTTAATTTTTTTGAATTAATTAAATTGATTTCTCGCCAAAACTTAAACTTTTTTTTTTAGAATTCATGGAGATGATGACTGGCGAATAAGGGACTTTCTTCAACCTAATTTTAATTACCTGAAATGCATTTAACTTTGTGAGAAAAAAACCTATATTTTATGCAGAATTAAAATTAATTAATTTAATAATTACAATTTTCTTTTATTAAGTAATCGTTTTGAGTCATTTGATGTGTGAAAAATGAGATGGCCACGCCCGAAGGAAAATAAGATCGTTGCCAAATAAAAAGACGTTGAGAGTTGAAGTGTCATGGAGACCGGCCAAGAGGAGGGAAAAAAACTAGAGAATTTCCATTGAGGTCGGAGTGTCATGTTCCATTGAGGAGGAAAGGGTTGTCCCACCTACTTCAAAATTGTTCCCACTTATCATATTTTATTCACGATCGTAGGTATATATTTTGATATATACAGGGTGTCCGGAAACACATGGCACACAGAGCGTTAAAAAGTGGTTTTTTGAAAAATAAGTTAAATGTAAAACCCCCATTAATTTAAATCAAAGAATTTGATGGTATAGTTTGAAATGCGTTTGGATATACAGGGTGTCCCAAACAGAACCTAACTTCGTTATTTCGAATGAAAACCCCTATTTTTTATTTTAGATTCGTAATCTACGCAAAATTTCAAGTTGATTTGACTACTCAAATGACCATTTTCGGCCACTTTAAAAAATGTCAAATTTTAGCGTTTATCGCGCTAAAATCCGTCAAAATCGACCTAAGAAACTCATTTTTTTTAATTCCACTAATTTTTTTCCCGAAGATTACAACTGTCACAAATTCAAGCATCTTCGCATTCTGCATCACGAGATGTCGTCGCTAATTGCGACGTTCCTTTCAAGTTATAACCCCAATTCTTATTTAAGAAATGAAAATTTGCGGTTTTTGAAAGGAATTTTTCTTTGGGACCATAATTTTTGAAAGAACTACAGCGTCTTTTGTAGTCGTGCATCAAAAAGAAAAAAAATCGCTAATTTTCATTTCTGAAGTAAAAAATTGGTTTTTTATTTTTATATAATTTTTTTTTTAATTTTTTTTTAATTTTTTTTTTTTTTTTTTGGCGTTGGTAGTGCCATCAGCCATAGGTGTAGAAAAAAATTGGGGTTCTAACTTTAAAAAAGGACGTTAATGACGAAAGCCAAAATGCTTGAATTTGTGATAGTTGGAAACTTTGGACAAAAAGAAGTGGAATTTTTAAAAAAATGAGTCTCTTAGGTTAATTTTAACGGATTTAGCGCAAAAAACACAAAAATTTGCTTTTCTTTCTTTCTTTTTAAGTTGTCTATAATGGTCATATGAATAGTCAAATCAACTTGAAATTTTGCGTAGATTACGAATCTGAAATAAAAAATAGGGGCTTCTCATTTGAAATAACGAAGTTAGGTTCTGTTGTGGCCACCCTGTATATCCAAACGCATTTCAAACTACACCATAAAATTCTTTGATTTAAATTAAGTGGGGTTTACATTTAACTCTTTTTCATAAAACCATTTTTTAACGCTCTCCCAGACGTATGCCATGTTTTTCCGCACACCCCGTATATTTTTCTACAAAAAATTGTATAATAATCGAATTTTTTTAAACGATTTTATTACAAAAAAATCCATTTTTTTACGATTTTTTATATAATTATTTTCTTTTTATTTACGATTTTTTGAGACAATCATAACTTATACTGTCAAAAATCGTTAAGAACAAGTTATGCTTTTCTAAAATAAAAAATAAATAAAAATCGGATGAACTTGGGATAAAATCATTAAAAAAGTTAGCAAATACAATCCTAGAAAATCATAAGCCAAAAATGCAGCTTCTGGACCAACCGTTTCCTAGAATCTGGTTGTGTCAAGTAGGCCCTTAAAGTCAGAAAAAGAAAAATAGGTCAAAAACTAAAATTTTTTTTATTATATCATTTTATTTGTTTCTTTTTTTGTATTTTTACTCTGACATTACATTTCAACGAAGATAAAATGAGCCGAGGCACGTCTTAAATTATTCTCATATCTAAAATACATCATTTTTATCGACTAGGATTAATTACAGATCAAAGACTTTCAAGGGTAACATTTAAAATGTGCTATTAAAGCGAATCTATCACAATAAACTTTTTTTTATATATTTTAATTATAGTATTTTTATTATAATATTAGTCGAGAAAGGTTAACAGTGCAGGTACTAATATTTATGGCCAAACTATTATTTAATTTCGGCTTTAAGAATGTGTAGACTAGAAACTTTTGTACGAAAAAAAAGAGACTTAAGTCAAATTTTTTAAAAATAAAATATATCACAGTAATATTGGCCTTAATTTTTTAATATTAACAAAAAGGGAGCAATTTAAAGCATTTTTAGTACTTAAAAATTGGAAACGATTATAGGGAATTTTTATTGCTTTTTGCAAACAAGTGGTTGGAAGCTATAAAAGTTAATTATCTTTTTGATTAAACTTTTTGTGATTTTCTAATTGCTTTTTATTGCTTACGAGGAAGTTATGGAGACTGAAAAAAAGGAATAAAAAGCAAAAATCTTTTTCTTCTATTATTTGCCCAGATATACTAAATGAAATAGATAAGTACCTACATTGAATTCTGGTAACTTTAAAATTTATTCTCCCTCACCAAAAACTTTTGGAAGAGCCTGAATTATTTCCGTGACAATAAGCTTGTCTTTTTCGACAGGAGGAATCTCGTCGTTGAGAAGATGATCAAAGATATTCTTCAATTCGGAAGCTCGGTGCTCAAACGCCAGAAGATCACAACAAAACAAAATCAGCTTGCACAATTCTAAGTATTCAGTACGTTTCTAAAAAAAATAAATCAATATTTTATCAAAGCAAATGGGTTTTATTACCTTATTGTTAGGAGGAAGATCGGTAATTTGACGAACAACGATATCGATCAATACTTTAATGTCGTTTGTGTAAAATAAATCAGCAGTCGCAGAATTTGAAAATAAATCTTTCAAAAGCTTAAGGACTGAGTGACAAGGAGATTCGTGGGTTTTTAAATGAGTTATTGGATCATCTAAAAAGAACAATAATTTTAGGAAAAAATCATAATTCCTAGACTGAAAAAGGACACCCAGGCAGCTGGAAATGGTGAACTAAACAAGGTGTCCAAATTCAAAAGAAGTTTGCTAAGAAATGAAATTTTTTTAGTATGGTTTTGGTCTTCTTGGGCAAAAGGCAGTCAAGTTAGGTCAGGAAAGTACTAGTTTAAAGAGCTTCCAACGAAAACTTCCTTAAAGAGAAGTTAAAATGTAGGAGGGGGAAGTATAAGGGAGGGGGAAGTATAGGGGAGGGGGAGTATAAGGGAAGGGGAAGTATAAGGGGGGGGAGTATAAGGGAGGGGACGCACAAAGGAGGGAAAGTATAACGAAGGGGGGAGTAAAAAAGAGGGGCAAGTATAAGGGAGGGAGAAGTATAACGGAGGGGGGAAGTATAAGGGAGGGGGTATAAAGGAGGGGGAAGTATAACGAAGGGAGAATTTTTTTTTTTCAAAAAAATTTTTAAGTTATTTTTTTGTTTTCAAAAAATTTTCTAATTTTTTTCATTTCAAAAAATTTTCTATTTTTTTTTTTTCAAAAAATTTTCTAAGTTGTCTTTTTTAAATTTGCTTTTTTTTACTAACAATAATTTAAGTTTTTTTTTTTTCGAATATTTTTCAAAGTATCAAGGTAGAAATAATGGGATTTTTGCCCAAGGGAGGTCCCTCTCGTAGCGGGTGAAAGAGGGAAATTTCTCCCTACTAAAATGATAATAAATTAATGTTTAAAAAAAATTTAGATTTTTCACCAAAAATTCTTAAAAAATATAAGGGGTAATTGGTGCAAATTTGGTGAAAATCAAACCAATGGTTCTGACAGACATATCTCCGCCATTTTTTCGAAATTCAAAAATCGCCCTCGTTAGTTTCTTGTTCACCGACTAAGGAGAATTTGGTGAAAATCGGTAGAAAACTGTGAACGTAAAGTGTTCAGGAAAACATGCTACGGCACCACAGACAAAGTTGAGATCGGTAAAGATCAATACATATTCGATTTGACCCTCCGGGGTCTGGAAGACCCTTCCCCAAAAACCCGACGTGGAGGGTATCACAATAACTTCTTTAAGGAAGTTAAAAATGTTACTGGGCCAGAAAATCAAGGAAAACCCCTTAAAAAGATGTTAAACGCCCAGATAAAACAGGATTTTCAACAACATAAAAACAAGCACATTTACCTTCTCGGTTAATAAGCAACAAGACTTTTTCAGAAAAAGTTTTAGCGCAGGTCACCTCTTGAAGAGCCTGTATCACAATATTCCCTGAAGACTTTGGCTTAAACTGGAGATTAAATGAAAGGATTAAAGTGAGCATTTTATCTGCAGTTTCGGTCCCTCTTTCCGTCTCGATTGTTTCAAGTATCATCTTGATGAATTCAACGCCTAATTGATCTAAAAATAAAATTAATTTTTGTTTTTGTGTAAAAGTTATTATTTACCAAGGTGGGTAATTGGCATGGCTTCTCCAGTTGAAAAAATCATTGATAACAGCATCGCTGGTTTACTAAGTTTCGACTTTGAAGCTCTATTGGTTGTCATCTCTCTATTTTTGAATAAGTGATTATTAAGTAAAAAATAAAAGCTTACCTGGCGAGCTCCATGGGTAAAACTGAGCTGAGAAGGATGTTGATGATGATTTTATCAAGGCTGCACATGACAGCGAAAGTTTGGATCAGAAGTTGCCTTATTGCTTGTCGTTCTTCCATTTGATAATAATCCACAAGCATGAGGACATCATCGAAATTATTTTGTTTTAAAACTCGTTTACAAATCAAAGGATCAGCGTTGCTCAAAATAGAAGATAACTGAGTTATATTTTGTTTAATGGTGGCTTCATCATCCCAAAGATGCCACGAGCGTTGTTGAGCGTCTTCACGAGCGTTTGTTAAATGAGATAAAATCTGCTGTAGGTTTTTGGCGTCGCGGGTGGCATCCAAGACGGCCGGTGGCGGCTTCATTTTGACATGAAGTTGCTCCAGAAATGATTCCAAGTGAGAAGTCGCTGATGGGATGAGTTCTAAAAGTCCTTCGGTCACAACACCAACGGCGATCCTAGATTCTTCATAACTCAATCCCGTTTGGTTTCTAACCTGCTGTATTAAATTATATGTGCTGTGAGGAGGAATGGAAACATCAGCTTCTTTAGGGTTAAACTGCGTCTCAGACATCGACATCCTCATAACTGGAGGATTCTCAACTTCCGCACTTTGAGGCTCATCCTAAAAGATAAGAGTTATAGACAAAAAAGATAACTTGACACTTACAAGAACGGAAGAATTATTCGGCAACGACTTAGAACAAGTAAGCTTCTCTTTGGAATGGCATTTATGTTTTGTTTCCATAACTTCTTGCTTTTTAGCCGAAAGTTCTTTTAAGACTTCAATCTGCTTTTCAGTCGCTCCATCGCTCGATAAATTGCTTCTTAACGTTTCAATAGCGTTCGATATAAATTCGATCATTTTTCCTTTACTGACCTAAAATAATAAAAACCGTCAAAAAGAAGCCAGCAATTTGGAAACTTCCAAAAAACTACTGCGGCAACAACTTATTTGGGACAATTGGAGATATTTGAAATCCACAACTTTTCTGTGACAGTAGGAAGGGCTTTAACCCTTTCGAGACCGCAGGTGACAATAGTTGCCATTCACGCTCTTCGTTTGGAGACCGCAGACGACTTTAGTGGACTGCGGCGCCAGCGGAAGCCTCTCTAAAAAATTTAATACCTTCGCTTCCCGTGGCGCTAGCCACATGCAAAAGCTGGCAATCTGTTGGGGAAGAAATGAACTACGTGATGATCGCATCACTCGTCGCTTTCTGTGCTTTGCTGGGCGCTGGGAGCGGTCGGGGAGAAGAGAGGGGAAAAGTGCTGCGCCAGTAGCGCAGAGAATCCGACGTCAGATGCGGTCTCAAAAGGGTTAAGGATTAGGAAGGAAGAAGGGATCTTGCTTTCAATGATATGTTAGCCAAAACAGCATAAAAACGCCACAGGGTTTTTTAGCGATTTCCTTCAACTTTCTGCCTAGAACCAAATTTTCAATTTTTCAGGCATTGCTAGTTTCTGCACCCTTATGACAACTATTCCCAAAGAAGCCTTTTGCCAAAATATGTTTTTTGACCGATTGACCAAAAGGTCGATATTGTAAGATTTGATTACTTTATTAGTAGCGACATAATTAGACGGGATGTAGCCCACTTTTCCGATTTCGTTGATGACACTCCACCAGTTCCGCTGGATGTTAGAACCAGAATGAAAAATAAATGTATCGCCCCTTTTAAAACTGAGTGTGTGGGCGATCGTCCCAGTGAAGTCATACAAGGCTTCCATCATCTCAAACTCCACAACTACAAAATTTTCAATCAAAATAGTGCAAAAAGATCAAAACATCTCAAAACCATAATTATTTTACCATCTTTTTTCTTCTCCATTTTCAGGAAGAATTTGAAAAATATTAACAAATAATGGGTTTTATAATAAACTTAACCGAACGAGCCATAGTGAAAATAACATTTCAAAAATATAAAAAACAAGAGAAAACTGTAATCTAGAGATAACTGATAACATGAAATTTGATATGAGTAAGGTAAGGTTGACTCTCAGTGCAACCAACAATTTTTTTTAAATTTCTCTTTTAGAATAATAAAAAAAACTTAAAAATTCTAAAATACTTTTATTTTCATGCTAATATTAAAAGTTGTAGCCTTTAATTCTATGTTTTATCACCATTTTATCAACTGTTCTTAACAGTCGCCGAAAATGCATGGCATTTCTTCAGCACTACTTAAAAATTAGTAATAATATTAATAATGATAAAAAAGTATTATACTCCTTCTTTTAGTTTTCATCCATTCAGCTTTAATCCTACCATTTCTTTTCCCAATAACTAAATGAAAACCCAACTTTTAGACCTAAAACAAATTTTAAAAATTCCATTTTATATCTTCTGTGGGTGAGGAAAAAAAAAAAAAGATATCACGCAATACTTCCTTTAATAAGTAATTAAAAATATATAAGTTTAAATGAAAGAAAATAATAATAGAAGTAACATATCAAATAATTTACAACGTTTTTCCCTTAAAAACTAGAGAATGCGAACACAGTTTATCGTTGGCTGGTATCCCGAGGTTTGTAAGTAATGCCGCGGCTTTTCATTTCGCGGACGACGCTTTGAGGGAGTCTCCCAGCGACAGAAATCGCGTAAATCCCTCTAGTGAAACGGTTGATCCTTTGCCACTTGGCGACCCAGCTGTCTGTCGGCGACATCAGAGCTATGATCCTGAAAAATTTAGTCATATAGTAGGATATTGATTTTTTTTTTTAAATGGGGGAAAATATTAATCAAGAAGGCCTTTTAATGATGTCCTTTGATAAGCGAAAATGAAAAAACTTCAATTAGTCCTTTGATAGAGAGTAAACGTAAATGCCTATTTTGTTGGTTATAAAATTAAAACTAATTGAACATGAAATTAATCCGGTTATTATCAGGATAATAAAATGAAACTTTCTCAAAAATGATACTCTAAATTGCTGGTTTTTGGATATAAGCATATTACAGCCCTGGATAACGGGGTTGAAAAAAAAGAAGGTTTTTCCACCTTTTTTATAACTGGATTTTCAGAAGTTTTCCTGTTTTTCTCCAGAAAAAAAAAAAACCTTCCTAGCTCTTTTGGACAAAAATATCGATAGGAAGCGAAGGAACAATTTAGGAGGGGGATGTCAAATATCGTTTTTTTTTATTTTATTTTTATTTTTTATTGTATTATTTTTTTTAATGAAAATTTCTTCAAGTACCTATCAAGGTAGAAAAAATGGACCATCTAGCTGAGGGATATCCCTCCTGCCTGTGGTGAAAGTATTACATTTCTCCCTTACTATTTTTCTTCTTCTATTTTTTACACCAAAAATTCTTGAAAAATATAAGGAGTTGGTGAAAATTTGATGAAAATAGGGCCAACGATACCGTGCAGAAGTTACTGTTTTACCCTCAAAATTTAATATGGATATCACCGATCTCAACTTTGTTTTTGGTTTTTAATTATCACCTGATTAGCACCAAATTGCAACAAAATTTTCCTGAATGGTCAAACAATGAAATTTTCGCTAGCGAAAAAAAAAAAAATGACGGATATGGATATGACGGCACGTGCGGATACGTGCATCTTTTTGAATTTCAAACATACACATATCCGCCATTTTTTCGAAATTTAAAAATCGCTAGCGAGAATTTTGACCATTCAGGAAGGAAGATGTTGTTAAAATTTGGTGCAAATCAGGTGAAAATTGAGGCCTTAAAAATTAGAGGCCAGAACCTAAGACTAATTTGAGATTGGTAAAGATCCATTATGGATTTTGAGGGTAAAACAATTAATTCTACAAAAAAGTAAAATTATTTTGAATTTAAAAAATTCAAATTTTATAGTTAAGGTGACCATAATCCCAAATTCCAGCTAGGTGTTATGAAATAAACAAGAGGAATTAGTTTAAAGGAGGTCTCTATGGCAAGAGACTGTAAAAAAAAAAAAAGGTCCAGAAACCTAGTTTCTCAACCAGAAAGTTAAAGAAGACCCAAAAATAATGTTAAACGCCCCTACACCTGATAAAACGGATGTTTTTACACCAAAAAAATCGAGGAAAACGGCCAAAAAACGGTGAATAGGGTGTTAAACGCACAAACACCAGTTTTAACAAGATGCTGAATGTTGATAGCTCTCAAACCCGATAAAAGGGTGTTTCAACACCAAAAAATCAAGAAAAACGACCGAAGTAAAAAGATGTTAAACGCTCGAACGCCTGATAAATGGGTGTTTTTAACCAGAAAATCGAGAAAAATAGCCAAAACTAGTTTTACAGCATGCTAAATTCTATGCGGGACATTTGGCCCTCCCATATAAGACTTAGGGGACAACGGGACACAACCCTCTATAGCGGCACTGTCCCGCGCAAAGCACCTTATTTATTATCCATACCCATCAAAGTTAGAGCTGGTACAATCGTAGACGTTTTCACGGTTATTCTTCATACGCAAAAATTCATCGCAGTTGTCACATCCATCAAACTCGAACTGTTCAAAAGTCTAAAAAACCAAAAGAAATAATTAAAAATAATAATAAACTAGCAAACCATTAATTAACCTTAATTAATGAACAGACCAAACAGGCCCGAGCGGTCCGAAGTTCTTTAGGAATGCTATCCAATGACATTTTGGAATTTCTCAGAACTTTTCAGCTTTTTAAATAAAAAAGATTTAATTTTAAATAAATAACATCAACGGGAAAAGTAAACATAACCCGGAACAGAAATGAAAAAAATAAAAAAGGTTGCAGAGAGAACTCCATCAGGGGTACCAGTGAGTTGAACAACAGCTTTCAACAAAATTTCTCTTTATCTTCTAGTGTCGCATTTTAACAAATGTATTCCTTAAAAATGTTATTTAAGCCTTTGATAAAAAGATTTAGTAACGTAATAACGTTCCTGGAAACTCTCCTTTTCTTATCTAAAAGGATTCTTGGAAAAAAGAATCCTTTGCTCCAAGGACTCCACGAGAAAAGTATTTTTAAACTTCGCTTTTCCGATCATTATGTCAAGAAAGGCTTTATGTGAAAATATAGGATTGTATTATCATCGACGATAGTCCTTCGTTCGAGGAATCCTTAAGGTTCCTCAACAGCTACCTTGAAAACAAGCAGGGAAAGCGGAAGGATTCCTTCAAATTGAATGGGAAAGATCAATTCAAGGGAGGTTCATAACTACGTTAAGGAATGATTCTCTAGGAAACCTTGAAAAAATTTAATTGAACCGTCAATATACCTACTTCCGTTTGAAAAAATTAAAACTATTAAGAACGACATTTTTAAGTCATTTTCAAACGGAAGCAACAATAATTGTTTCCAGGAGTAAAAGGACAGCCAATCAGTTCTGGCTGGACAAAATGGCTCTTGACTAAAAAAGAGACTGCATTCTGATCTACTCGTACGTTCAGTCTTCAAAACCTTCGAAAAGAAATTGTAAAAATTATTATTATTATTTTTTAGTTAAATGCCAGCCAATCGGGTCCTCAATCATCTGCGATTAAAGATTCTTGCCATTGAAAAAAAAATCAGTTCAAATAACTGACAAAAAAATGAAATAGAGTCCTTCTTCAGAGATTTCCCAGCTTTCGGATGATCCATAAAAAAAATGTCCTTTCATATGGCTGCCTTGTTTAATAAGCATCACTGAGATTATAAATGAGCTTTTTGCATCTCTCATATTTAATTCAATTTTCATAGGTCATAAATAAATTAAAAAGACGTTCATTTATATAAAAAAATCATTAATCTATTAAATAATTATTTTGTCTCAGTGCATAGAAATATTTAATACTATTATCTAAAAATAATTTCATTGACTATAAAAAACGTTAAATTTTTTACATGATTAATTTTTCTAAGTATGTACATAGAAAAGTAAAAAAATTATTTCTTTGCGACTAACAATAAATATTTACAATTGATTCCAATAAAATATTGAAGTTAATGAAATACATTCGTAAATTCGAGTTCTAACTATACTGATGTTTCCATTTCTTCTGGTTCGGCCGTCGGTCTTTTTTCTGGAGGCTGGAAGTCTTCCCATGTCGGCAGAGCTCCCATGGCATAATAAATTTTGGCGACGGGGTCACACTTCTTGTTCGCATCGCCCGAAGGTGTTAAAAGTGGGCATTTCACCCAATCCATCGCCGGCTCGAACTCCAATTCTTCTTTCTCATGCTGAGTAGTCGACGACATATTGGAAGAAGTAAGCTGAAGACACGAAGTTGTGAAATGAATAGAAAATCAACTTTTGAACTTGTATACTGGATAGCAAAGAAACTTTGATCACTATGAAGTCAGAGACTCGAATGAAGCGGTCTCGTGACGCCCTTAGTATTCGCAGTGGTGCTGGTACGAAAAAGGTCCGGGGTGAAAGGGACTGCCTTCTCATTGGACGAGAGCGGAAAACCAACGTCATTTTACTCTGATTTTTTTTTTAATAAAAAATATATTTTTTTAATATCACATCAAGAAAAAAGTCCAATATCATGTTTCACAACATTTCAAAAATAAAATACATCAGTTTTTCTATCGAATATTTTGATGTGAAACTATTGTAAATTTCTAAACTAGACGTATTTATCGGTTTTTAAAAAATTCAAATCCCGTTTGATTAAAATTTTTAAAATTCCAAAATACCAATTGCAATGTTTTTGCAGTTATAGAAAAAAGGCGTTGAAACATCCGTTTGGGAGACCCCGATACACGAAAATCGTGGTCAAATCAAGTTAATGGGAATTTTCTGCGAGTTAATTTTTAATTATTTAGAGGACAAGAAAATCATTGAACTTGGTTATGACGACATTTTGTGTTGTTTTTATTAGAAATTCACGTAGAAAAGCAGTAAGTTTCAAGGTGTTTTTCCCGCGGATTTGTAATTTCTGTTTTTTTTGGGCACAATGGGTTTGGGGAAATTAATATTATTTGAAATAAACACGGAGAAAGGTCATTTACATATCGTATTCCTTATCTGTTTTTTAAGGCTTAAAATGCAAGCCGTAAAAAATTCGGAAAAAATCAAAAATTGATGCCAATTTTTCGTTAATTTTCTTTTGAGGTCCTGGAGGGGTCCAAGAGCTGTCTGAATTTTTTAAGATTTTTCGTGGTCGAACAATTGTGTTTCTTGCGATTTTGAGGATCACCCACTACTGGGAAAAAAGAGAAAAAAATCTAATTTTTTTCGAAATCGACCACTAAAAACGCCTATACTATAAATCAACTACTATAAATCAACTATAAATCAACTCAAAAATTCTTATTTTCTATCACTTCCAGGCAGAATTCGTTTCGGGGGCCGATTCGCCTACCTTTCGCTGGGGTTGCCTTTAAAGTTACCGATTAATTTAACGAAAATGATTGAACAGCGAACTCAATTTGAGGATGTGTTATACAATTTTACCGTAACACATTTTCTGTTTTTTCCCCAAACCCATTGATTATTGAAAAATTCCTTTCCCCAAACGTATTACCTTTTTTCCCCAAACCCAACGCGCCCGTTTTTTTGTAATTGAAATGTTAATAGTTAAAACCATTAATGATCATTGCCGATCATAAGGTTGTCTGTGGTGCAAAAAAAAATTGAGCATAGTACCAACATAAGATTTCCACATCGATCTTAAAAATTAAAATTTTGCGCCAAAATTTATTTTTTTAAGAAGAAAAAAACATGTAGCCATCAGAATCAGGAAAAAATTCTAAAACCAACGCCGTTGGAAATTTTAAAATAGGTTCAAAATTGGTTTCCGAATTTCAAAGGAAATCTGCCGCTTGGGTATGTTTTTTCCTCTCTCTCTGCCTCCCTTCACACTGGCCATCAACCAACGATTTTTACTAGCAAAAGTGGTTTTTTTTTTTTTTACATTTTGATTTTCTTAACGAGATGTTATTACCCTTCATGTCGAATTTTCAAAGAAGAGTATTCAAAGAAAACTGTGGTGCCTTCCGTCCGTTCGTCAGACCGTCCGACCGTCGCCATTTTATTGCATGACACTATTCACGGCAGCATCTTTTATCTGATTTTTAGTAAAATTTTAATCATATCTTCAATCAACATTTTTTTTTTCGGTTTTACGCTTGCATCTCCAAACGGTAATTCGTAGCCAAAAAATGCTTTAGTTGAAAAAGAAAGCTGAGAAATTTCCTAAAAACGAGAAACACACCGAAATTTGAGATCAAAATGACAAAAAAAAAAAAAGTATACAGGGTGTCCGGAAACACATGGCAAACGTCTGGGAGACCGTTAAAAAGTAGTTTTGTAAAAAAATGTTAAAAGTAAGCCCCTCTAAATTTAAATCAAAGAATTAGACGGTGTAGTTAAAAATGCATACGGATATAATGGGTGCCCCCAACGGAACCTTCGGAACATCGTTATTTCTAATGAGATCCCCTAATTTTTATTTCAGATTAGTAATCTACGCAAAATTTCAAGTTGATTTGACTACTATTCATATGACCATTTTTGACAACTTTAAAAAATGTCAAATTTTAGGGATTTTTGCGCTAAAATCCGTTAAAATCGACCTAAGAGACAAATTTTTTTTAAAAATTCCACTTCTTTTTGTCCGAAGTTTCGAAATATCACTAATTCAAGCATATTCGCAATTTGCATCACGAGTAATCGTCGCTAACAGATTATTTTCGAGTTAGAACCCAAATTTCTAACTTCAGAAATGAAAATTAGCGGTTTTTTAACGGAATTTTTCTTTTTGATGCACAACTATAAAAGAAGCTGTAGCTCTTTCAAAAATTTTGGTTTGAAAGAAAAATTCCGTTAAAAAACCGCTAATTGTGATTTCTGAAGTAAAAATTTGGGTTCCAACTTGAAAAAAGGCTGTTGGCGACGACTACTCGTGATCTAGAATGCGAAGATTTTGTGATAGTTGGAATCTTGGGACAAAAAGAAGTGGAATTAATAACAATTAGTCTCTTAGGTCGTCTTTAACGAAAAACGCAAAAATTTTACATTTTTTAAAGTTGTCGAAAATGGTCATATGAATAGTCGTCTAATCGACTTGAAATTTTGCGTAGATTACGAAACTGAAATTAAAAATAGGGGTTCTGATTTGACGAAAACTTATAGTGATACGTGATTACACTGATAACAGTGGTATAATAGGTATGGCCACAAAAGTGGGAAAAATATAGGTAGGAATATTATAAAAATTTAATAGGTAAATAAAAATTTGGGCGAAATTGGTGCTGAAATCGCGAAATTCGCGACGAGCGGGGAAAAGACAATCGTCAATTAGAGTGTGAAAAAAAGGGCTTTTGCGATAATGCCCACAGAAGTTTTACAGCTGGAAAACACAGGTATAAGAAAAACCGTTTTCCCGGGCAGGGTATAGCCCTCACGGAATTTCCAGATTCAAGCTTCAAAAAAAAAAAAAAAAAAAAAAAAAAAAAATAGCGCAACTTATTTTGTAATTTGTACCTTTAAACTTCTCAGCTAGAAATTTTGGCGAGAATCAAGAAATCAAGAAAATTCTCAAAATACGGGGTGTCCGGAAACTCAGAGCACACGTCTGGGAGAAGTTAGAAAAAAAAAGTTGGATGTACGTAAACCCCCTTAATTTAAATCAAAGAATTTTAGGTGCAGTTTAAAATGCGTTTGGATATACAGGGTGCTCCCAAAATTCTGCTTCACGAGATGTCGTCTAACGCCTTTTTTTTCAAGCTAGAACCCCAATTTTTATTTCAGAAATGAAAATTAGCGGTATTTTTAAAGGAATATTTCTTTCCGACCATAAATTTTGTAGAAGCTTTTGTAGTTGTGCATCAAAAAGAAAAATTTTGTTAAAAATTCAATTTTCATTTCTGAAGTAAGAAATTTGGGGTCTAACTTGAAAAAAGGCCGTTAGCGACGACATCTCGTGACGCAGAATGCGAAGATGCTTGAATTTGTGACAGTTGGAATCTTCGGACTAAAAGAAGTGGAATTAAAATAAATTAGTCTCTTAGGTCGATGTTAACGGATTTTAACGCAAAAAACGCTAAAATTTTTACAAGTTGTCAAAAATGATCGTATGAATAGTCAAATCAAATTGAAATTTTGCCAAGAATACGAATCTGAAATAAAAAACAGGGGTTCTCTATTGAAATAACGAAGTTAGGTTCTATTGGAGGCACCCTGTACATATATCCAAATGTATTTCAAACTACACCATCAAATCTTTGATTTAAATAAAGAGGGATTTACATTTTTTTTCTTTCATAAAACCACTTTATTGCTCTCCCAAACGTTTGCCATGTGTTTCCGGGCACCCTGTATACATATTTTTTTAAAATTTCATTGTCATGCAATAAAATGGCGACGACGCGACGCGGACGCACAATTTGGAAATGCTGGAAAAAATTAATTTGATGAATTTGAAGAAGATTCGGTTTGAAGAAGAATATTTCGGATGAAATAAATATTTTGATTAATTCGTATGAATTATATTTTCTACTGACTACTGTCATATAAAACATATGGTAGCGAAACCGCTACAGGTTCACTTAAAATATGTTTCTCATATTTATTAGTAGTATTTACGTTGGCATATTATATAATAATAGATTCAATATCAAGGTCAATTGAACTCGCACAGGAAAATAAATGTCGGTCCGATATTCTGATTAAAAAAACGAGCTACGCCTTCCTACGGTCTGAGATTATTTTTTCCTGAATCTAGCGACTTTGGAACTGTAAAAAATTGGTACCCGAGTTGAACCGAATTGGTTGTTTATGAATTTTTTTTGTCGAGAAGCGATAAATACAGTATTAACATAGGTAGCGATAAGCACGAGTATTAATAAAGTAAACAAATCATTATTTTAAATTAATCCTGTTTTGTCTCAATTATTAAGACTTGTATTCAGCAAACTTCAGTTCAGCTTTTGCGAAAATGAGCTCGATTAAAATTCCGTATTCTCATTTAGTTGAAGTTTTTTTTTGGCGATGGTGATATCAAAAGGTGAACAAGAAGGCCACGGTGTTTTTATGACGGAAGACTTCTGTGCAAGGATTGCTAATGAAGTGAGTAAGCGGTTTAAAGGAAGCTTTAATCAAAGGTTAAAATCCGTTTGCTGTAGCAAAACTGTTTTTAGAACCAAGTATTGGTTAAAAAACGAGTTCGAGGTCCTAATGTATGATGATGAGAACGAAGTAATATTGATTATGACAATGATGGGTCCGCTATCAGTCGCGGTAGGCCCTCCAAGCCTTTTGAGCTATGTGGGAAAAAGTCGCAGTTAAACAAAGTTCATTCCAAAAAGAACATTCCCAGGCACTGATAGATGCCGCGAGTTCTTCCCGGGTTGAACAACCAGCAGCGTCTTTTGACACGAACCACGCTTTGGCATTAATCACCCAAGCAAAACGGCAAAAAAGCTGATTCAGGATGAGTTCCAAAATATATTGGGATTGAAGGTGGACTTTGTAAAGCAAGGTAATGGTACCACAAACGATGGGAATACATCTCGTAGATTTTTCAAAGACACTCCGATTACAGCAGAAATTACTGGAATAGACAAAGATATCATATCTAGATTGGCAACAATTCTAGAAGCGATTTGTTGCCAATCACCAATAGACTCCGAAAAATTCAAATTTTTCTCAGACGAGACGGCAAAGCTAATTGTCAAATTGTATCCGTGGTACAACCTTCCTGCCACAGTGCAGATGCTTTAACGCCTTTTTTTTTTCTATCATTGCATAAACATTTCCATAGGTATTTTGGAATTTTAGATGTTTTAATTAACGGGCTTTGAATTTAAAGAAACCGATAAATACGACTATTTTAGCAATTTACAATAGTTTCACATCATAATATTCCATAGAAAAATGGATGTATTTTATTTTGAAATTTTAGTAAAACATGATAAGTATTGGACTTTTTTTCTTGATTTGATATTTTAATAAAAAAAAAAATCAGAGTTAAGTAACGTTGGTTTTCAAGTCAATCGGTGCACTAGGAGAAGCTGTAGCTCTGGCAAGCAAAACGGGCAGAAACAGAACACGCCAAAGGCGAAAAATTGGGTTTTCAAAGTTGTATATCTCGGCACCCTGTATACAGATCAACTTGAAATTTTCAGAATTTACTCATTTTGAATCAGAGAAAAACTTTATACAATTTGAAGTTGATCGGTATACAGGGTGATGAGATCTAGATACCCGAAAAACGCAAATCTTGCCTTGAAGAAAACTTATACTTTTGGCACTTTCGGTCGGGTTATATTTGGCGGGGCGGAACGCGTTTCTAGATTTTTTAAGGAAAGAGACCTTGAATAATTAAAAAAAACGCAATGAATATGTTCAGTTTAGCAATAAAGAAGAGTTTTATATCATAATAATCGATTGAAAAATGCATTTACATTGATAATGTAGTAAAACATGATATAGGATTTTTTTCCTTTATGTTATATAAAAAAAATAAGTTTTTTATAAAAAAAAAGGAGGGGTTGAATGACGTTGGTTTTCCGCTCTCGTCCAATGGGAAGGCAGTCCCTTTCACCCTGGACCTTTTTCGTACCTGCACCACTGCGAAGCTAAGAGCGTCACGAGACCGCTTCATTCGAGTCTCTGACTTCATAGTGTCAAAAGGTTCTTTGCTATCCAGTATACAAGTTTAAAAGTTGTTTTTGTATCCAGTATACAACTTCGTCTTCACCTCACATCAAATGTCGTCCACTACTCAACGTCAGACAGAAGAATTGGAGTTCGAGCCGGCCATGGATTGGGTAAAATGCCCAATTTTAACAACACCTTCGGGCGAAGAGAATAAGAAGCGTGACCCCGTCGCCGAAATTTACTATACGATGGGAGCTCTGCCGACACGGGAAGATTTCCAGCCTCCAGAAAAAAGACCAACGGCCGCACCCGAAGAAATGGAAACCTCTGTTTAGTCAGAACTCGAATTTACTAAATATTTTAATTTCATTTTCTTCAATATTTTAATTGCAATTAATTGTAAATATTTATCAAAATGACGCAAAGAAATTATTTTTTAGATATTATATATGTATATTTTTTTACATTTTTATGTACTTAGACAAATTGATTATTTAATACATTAATGTTTTTTATATAAATTAACGACTTAATTTTTTTTTGTCAATGAAATTATTTTTTAGATTTTTTTAAATACGTTTCTACATATGTACTGAGAACAATTAATTATTTAGTAAATGAATGATTTTTCTTATATAAATTAACGACTTTTTAATTAATTTATGACCCATGAAATAAAATAAAATAAAATATGAGAGTAGCAAAAAGCTCACTTATAATCTCGATGATGCTTACAAAGCAAGGCAGCCATATGAAAGGACAATTTTTTTATGGATCATCCGAAAGCTGGGAAATTTCTGAAGAAGGGCTCTATTTCACTTTTTTGTCAGTTATTTGAACTGAAGAATTTTTATTTGCACATGATTATGAGGACCCGATTGGCTGGCATTAAACTAAAAAATAAATAAATAATAATTTTTATAATTTTTTATCGAACGTTTTGAAGACTAAAGATCAGAATGCAGTCTCTTTTTTAATCAAGTGCCATTTTGTTCAGCCAGAACAGACAAAACATTTCAATGTCACCTGAACCAATTTTGTCCGAAGATTTCAATTGTCACAAATTTAAGCATCTTCGCATTCTGCATCACGAGATGTCGTCGCTAACGGCCTTTTTTCAAGTTAGAACTCAAATTTTTATTTCAGAAATGAAAATTAGGGTTTTTGAAACGAATTTTTCTTTCGGACCATAAATGTTGAAATAGCTACAGCGTCTTTTGGAGTTGTGCATCAAAAAGAAAAATTCTTTTTAAAAAATCTCTAATTTTTATTTCTGATGTAAGAAATTTGGGATCTAACTTACAAAAAAGGCTGTAAGCGACGACATCTTGTGATCCAATTTGTGACAATTGGAATCTTCGGACAAAAATGGAGGGAAAATAGATTAATCATGGATGACTCAAAGGATTAGGTAGTCTGCGGTGAAAGCCGTTAGGGCTTCCAACATTTTCATTCGATTTTCACAAAATCTTGACTCCGAAAGGATGGTTCTCGAGGCCCCAACTTCAGTTCTATCGAGATGGGAAATTTGATAGATAGCTTTTTTTTACAAAATTTTAATTTTAATTTAGGTTTTAAAAAAGGTTGACTTTTCGGACGTATTCTTAATATTTTTAACGTATTTTTAAAACCTACAATACAACAAGCGGACGACCAAAAAAGAAATCATAATTTTAATTTAAATTGGTAGAGATCTGATTTTGCAGTTTTTGATTCTGTTTGCATTTTTGCTGACATCGAAAACACGTTTTCAGTATCGAGGTAGATAAAATGAAATTCTTCGCCCAGCCAGGCCACACGGAACGGTTTCTCCCAACTATATTTTTAAAAAAAATCTTTTTCATTACATTCTATAGAATAAAAGGAGTAATCGTTGAAAATTTTGTACCTACAGATCGGACCAATCGGACGAAGCGCATTAAAAAAATCTTCAAAAGGCTGATCTCCGCCATTTTTGCGAACTGCATAAAAAACCCCTAAAAAGGCTGTAGAAGGATTAGGGGGTCAAAATGGCCTAAGCTCCAATTTTGCTGAAAAATTTCAGGAAGACGCCTCTATTTAAGACTAAAAAATGACCAAAATTTCAGATCAAAATAATCAACGGTTTTCGTGATAAACGCGATTTTCTCATTTCAGAAAATAATTAATATCTCGAGAACTAATGGTCCCACAGTGCACAGATTTTTTGCGGTTTATAAAGCTACCAAAGACCCACCTTTTAGTATTTTTTCAAAGTTTTCCGACCTCAATAAATGCTGGAATTTTTAATTTTAAAATTCCAAAACCTTTTAAAAAAATTGTTCCTGAAGAGGTAACATTACAAAATCAATACAATATGTTAAAAAAACTAGTCTTTTACTTGTCAGAATATTTTAAAGATTTTTCGAGGTGGTAGAACAATATTTTATGAATTTTTTCCTAAATTTTTCGCTATACATGGTGAACCTTGGGCATTAAATTATTATTACACTATCTCATGTGTGCTAATCCTTTATTATCAAAACATTATTGTCAAAACATGCCCCCTCTTCCTTTCTCGAAGTCTCTGTAGATAAAAACTTAAAAATCTTCCTTCCTCATTTTAATCTTGATTTTAACACTGTGAAATGGCTCCTTCTCAGAAATGTGCTTCGTGCTCAATTTTTTTGAACAAAGTCAAGGGTTATGCGAAGATTATTAAGTACAAAAAGAAGGCACAATTTTTTTCTTTGCAGAAAGCTTTATCCATTGGGGATACGATTTGTCTACAAAAAAGCCCACAAAAAAAAAAAAAAAAAAAAAAAAAAAAAAAAAAAAAAAAAAAAAAAAAAAAAAAAGTGTGAGACCAGAAGTTACAGTTCCTGTTACGTCTGATGATTCGATAGCTGTAAGTACCGCCTAAACGCTATTTATTATTTCTATTATTTAGTTTTACATTGCAATTAATTAAAACTGATCAGTAATCACTAATCAAATGTATAAGGCAATGAAATGGACGATCCTACTTATTACACTTCCAACTGTGTCCACATCAGGAGAGCAAGTTAACGAAAAACTAGTGGAATTTAAAATTCAAAGAACTATTTCAACTCACGCCTGTTGTCTCATCTGCAGTGAGAAAAACACGAAATGTTCGAGGGTTCAGGAGCAAGCTCGTTTTCAATGTTACATAAAAAAAAACATATACATCCCGCCAGGCAATCGTTGCTGCGAAAAGCACTTAATAAAATAAAAGATTCTTTGACGCAGATCGCGCTCACGTCGCAAGGATACCACAAGATGCCTGCTTTCAAGGGCAATAGGAAGCAGTTAAACTGAATACCGCTTCGTCACAAAAGCAAGATGGGTCGTCGAGTCAGTTCATGGGAGGTTAAAAAAAATTCAGGCTCCTCGATCATGTTATTGACAACAAACTGCTTCCCAGAATTTCAAATTACTTCCGAATTTCTTCATTTCTTTTAAATTGGTGAGTATAAGTGTAAAAAAATATATACATTTTTTTATTGATTAACTTATTATTTAATTTACAGCTTCGGTAAGAAATTGACCTCAGACAAGGAATATTCATCAGAAATACTGGAAGTAATGTTTTCTCGGCGAAACCAGAAAAACACCTTCATGGATGAAGTCGAAGAAAAAGGTTGGCTTCTATATTCTTCTGGCAATCAATTCTTCTGATGTAACCGATTTTTGAGAATTCACGGAAAAAGAATTAATAATGTTGTTTACTGGATCCAACCAATACCGCCAGGTATGACTTTTTTGGAACACTCATAAAATAAAATAATTTGGAAAATTTTCAAGGAATGATTCTTATGGAATCCTTGAAAAAATTTAGAAGATACCACCGACAAACTCCTGTTTGAGAAAGTTAAAATCATTAAAAGCCACATTTTTAAAGCATTTTCAAAAGGAAGCGCCATTTCTTGTTTACAGGAGTGAAAGACCGGCCAATCAGGTTCGGGAGGCAAAGAAATGTTTAGTTTGTTCGGACTGAACAAAATGGCTATTGGCTTAACTGCATTCTGATCTAAGTTCAGTCTTCAAAACAATTATAAAAATTTTTTTTTTTAAATTAAATGCCAGCCGATCGGGTCCTCATGATCCCTTGCAATTAACGATTCTTGCCATTGAAAAAAATCAGTTCAAATTACTGACAAAAAATTGAAATAGAGTCCTTCTTCAGAGATTTCCCAGCTTTCGGATGATCCATAAAAAAATGTCCTTTCTTATGGCTGCCTTGCTTAATAAGCATCATCGAGATTATAAATGAGCTTTTTGCTACTCTCATATTTTATTCAATTTCATGGGTCATAAATAAATTAAAAAGACGTTCATTTATATAAAAAAAAATCAATAATCTATTAAATAATTATTTTGTCTCAGTACATAGAAATGTTTAAAATTATTATCTAAAAAATAATTTCATTGACTATAAAAAACATTAATTTTTACATAATTAATTTTCTAAGTACATAGAAAACTAAAAAAAATTATTTCTTTGCGTCATTTTACGGACTAACTATAAATATTTACAAAAGATTGCAATAGAAATATTGAAGTAAATGAAACGAAAATATTTACAATGGTAATTTCGAGTTCTGACTAAACAGAAGTTTCCATTTCTTCTGGTGCGGCCGTCGGTCTTTTTTCTGGAGGCTGGAAATCTTCCCATGTCGGCAGAGCTCCCATGGTATAATAAATTTCGGCGATGGGGTCACCCTTCTTCTTCGCATCGCCCGAAGGTGTTAAAAGTTGGCATTTCACCCAATCCATCGCCGGCTCGAACTCCGATTCTTCTTTCTCATGTTGAGTATTCGACGACATTTTGATGATTTGAAGAAGTAGTCTGAAGATGAAATTGTAAAATGGATAGAAAAACAACTTTTAAACTTCTATACTGGATAGCAAAAGAAACTTTGAAGTCAGAGACTCGAATGAACCCGTCTCGTAACGAGTACCTATTCGCAGTGGTGCAGGTACGAAAAAGGTCCAGGGTGATAGGGACTGCCATCTCATTGGACGAGAGCGGAAAACCAACTTTATTCTACCCCAGTTTTTTATTTTTCAACGGGTTTTTTTAAATATGTATCACTTCAAATTTTATAAAGGTCTTCTCTGATTTGAAATGAGTAAATTCTGAAAATTTCAAGTTTATCTGTATACAGGGTGCCGAGATATACAGCTCTGAAAACCCCGTTTTTCGCCTGAGGCGTGATCTTCGTCTTCCCGTTCAGTTAGCCGGGGCTACAGCCTCTCCTAGTGCACCGATTAAGTTGAAACTTTGCACACAGCATCCTTTCAGTTTTTGCCAGTGCCTTTTCAAGGATTTAACCAAATATCTCAACCCAAAAAAAAAGTTCGGCATTTAAACAAATTAAGTTCTTTCAAGGCATTCCAAAATTCAATGTACACCTCCTTAGACTTGCCCATTAAAAAAGCGAACGCAACAGGTACATGAAAACCGATAGAGTAGACATTCCCTGTGTACATTTGATAGTAAAACTTAGGTGCATATGTGAACGTACCATCAGCAATGACTTGCTCGGCTTGTATTAGCAAACTTAAGTTCTCGAGCGTAGTAAAAAGTGGAATCCCGTTTTCATGTTTCATATAGCACCACTTAACTCCATTGCACAAAAGCTCACCTTCGTAAAGTTGTTTTTGGCAGTCCTCTAACGATTTAGGTATGACCGGCACAGCTTTTCTTCGGGCTGTATAAATTTTTCTTCTAATTAAATTAAAACTTCCATGTGAGAGTGTCGATGATGGTGAAGATTGAAGTTCCATTCTATTCATCTTGTTAGGTTTAGTGGAAATATCTTCCATTGCTTTTTTTTAGCTGAGAAGACAATTTTTCCCGTTCAACTTTCTCAAATTCTTCGAACCATGATTATATTCATTTCTAAATGTTAATACTCGCGATACATCCCGGTCTACACTCAAAACTACAGCGCATTTCCGATACGGACAACGAAAACTAATAGAACCATCCTTCATTATTCTGAACTCCGTAAACTTAAATCCGTTCACTATGATAGAGTTCTTACCGCGTTGGCTTAAATATTTATTTTCGATGCTAAAATCCATTTTCTTTGTTTATGAAAAATCTAATCCACAACTGAAGATAGAAATATTATTCACAATAACTCTTTCCGCGACCCATGATCCTTGTACCCATTTGTGGCATTATTTATTTACCCAGTTGGTCTATCGCATCCGACTTGACTTTCGGTGGTATGTGCCCAGTTGGGTATCCCCAAAAAACTAAATTTTATTTGTGATTTTTCACACTTTGACGGGCCCACAGCCAGGGTAACTGGACCAATCGACCTGAATTTTTGCAAACAGCTTCCTTTTGACTTTCGCCAATGCCTTTTGGAAAATTTTACCCATTATCTCCCTCCCCCACACACAAAAAAAAAAAAGCTCCGAACAAAACTGAAATTTTAGACTACGTTTTGCCGTACTAAAGGGTCCCTAGCCTTGAGGACTAAACTTGATATTTCGCTCTCTATTTATAATGTGTCAAAATATAATATTACCTTTAAATATCTTTTGAATTGCAAACGATTGGGCTATACTTTTTCTTTTTCTGTTGTATCAGCCTTCTCTTTTGTTTTTTATTTTATAGATTTAGGAGGAAATTAAAGATATTGGTTAACATCCAAAATGACATTTATTTGCCCTGAATTTTACAAAAGGGTATAGAAGAAAATTTACCACCTACCGGTAGGAAACATTATTTTTGATCATTATTGTTCATTGGGCAAGTCGCAACTGAGTGGGGACACGGCCTCAGGACAAAGTCCACTTGCCCAATCCTTAATGAGAAATTAACAATAAGATTTTAGAATTTTTTTTTACTATTTTTTTTTTTTTTTTTTTTGTGGCGTAAACATGAATAGTTAATAATTTAAACTACAAAAGATGTGATATTACACCCGACCTCGCAAAAACCCTCTTACAGCAGCCAGATTGATATCAACTTCAACGCCCGTGCTCTCATTTTCAAAGCTCCCCTTGGTGGCGTCCCGCAATGCTTTTTTCAGAGATTAAACAGTTATTATGAATGTTTAGAATAATGAGGGAGGAAGCCTAGGAAAAGCCTGTAGACAAGCTTCTTTTCTAAATTTTAAGGATTTCAGAGTACTCGATGACATATCTTCTAATCAGTAATCATAATATATTACAAACCTGTAAACAAGCATTTCGCGACGCCGCCAAGGGGAGCATTGAAAACGGGAGCACGGGTGTTGAAGTTTATATCATAACATTTTCTGACAGCTGTGGAAGGGTTATTGCGAAGCGGGGTGTTTTTTTACACGGAGTGTTTTTGATAGCTAAAAATTATTCCCCTAGTACCAATGGGAATGTTTGTGCAATTATAGAAAAAGGGCGTTAAAACATCCGACTGTGACCCCTATTCACGAAAATCATGGACAAATTATGTTTACCTATCCATTAGCTGAATTTTTTTTTTTTTTGTTATTTAAATATGTAATTTATTTCTGAAATTAGAAATGAGAGTTCATTTGACTGCCATGGCGTTAGCGAGTCCAGCCCAAATTTTAAAAATATACAGGGTGCTGAGATCGAGAAGCGTTGATTTTTCGCTTCCTTTCGTCCCTTTAACCCTGCTCCTTTTTCGTACCTGCACCACTATAAATACTAAGGGCGACACTTGAGGGGTTCATTCGAGTCTCTGACTGATCGTTCTACCAAAGCAGTTTTTTATTCTAACTCCATACAAAATGAACAACGAACGACAATGCGATATCTGCCGCGAATTCCGCCGAGGAGTCGAAAGGTGCAACGACGGCTACAGATGCTCTTCATGCCTTCGGGATTATTATCAGAGGGTGCACGAAGAACGACGACGAGAAGAACAACTTCTTCGAAGAGCTTCAAGCATCAGTAAAATAGTAAAAGGAGGCTAAGAACTACCTTAAAAAAATTATTGGTGAGTGCAATCTATTAACGTTTTAACAATAAGTAGTCTAAAATATCAGAAAAATATAAAAGTATACAGAAAAAAAACTAAGTTCCAATATGAAAAAATTTAAAATAACTTTATATTTTTACATTTTAATTTTTATTGCGTGTGTACTCCGCAAGGGGGGTGATTTTACTATCAAATAAATAACCAATAATGGAGGGAGATATGACTGTTATAACGGGTATCTCTCGACGCGTTTCGGCTTAAAAAGCCACGTCAGGTGAGCTATTCTTTCAATCACAATCACTTCAATCTTTTCAGAAACCCCTTTATGACAGTCATTTCTTCCTCCATTATTGGTTAGTTACTATATTTTTATCCGTTTCATTTTGAAACTGAGCAAAAACAGTAAAACAATTTTGCTCGTTTTATTTGGAATAAAACTTTTCCCACCGGGAAAGACGGCAGCATTCAATTTTATTTCCAATAGCAAACCATTGAACTTGTTTTTGGTTTAAAAAAAAAATTAAAACATACGATATCTAATGCTTTTGTTTGTTGTTTTCAGATTCCTGTCAGCCACCACCTACGAAGATGATTCCGTCACGGAAGTTTAGTTACAACATAAATGATGGAAATTATTTCATAAATTTATTATAATTTAAATTAAATTTTATTCTATAATTGTATATATTCAATAGTCTATTCATTTTTTAAATAAATTTTTGTGTATAAATTAATTTCTTTATAATTTATTTCTCAACAAAGAAACTGAAAAAATGATAGAAGTCAAAAAGCTCTTTTTAAGTCTTCACGATGCTTATTTAGCAAAAGAGTCATTTAAAGGTCTGGAAATAATTTTTATAGATCATCTAAAATCTAGGAAATCTTCGAACAAGACTTTAAATACGGACTCCACTTTAAATACGGTGGTTTTGGTAAGTAATTTGAACCCCATTTACTTTTTCAATGGCAAGATCAACATATTATCGCAAATTATTATGAGAAGAAACCAAATTTGCTGGTAATTTACTATAAAAAAATAAATAATTTTTTTAAAAAACGTTTAGATGGTAAAGAAGGCAGAACCTCAGATCAGAATTCAGTCTCTGTTTAGCCAATTCGCCACTTCTGTCCAAACTGTCAATCATCACATCTAAGTATGTAGCCTGGCTCAGAAGGGACTTGCTCAAAGTAGCTTTATTAATAAATTAATAAATAATTAATTATCTTCCTTAAAGAAGTTATTGTTTTGGTTGGATACCCCATGGTTCCCGGAGACTAAGTAGGTCAAATCAAATATACCCGATGGCTCCCGCTTCTAGTAATGCGACATACCCGATGGTTCCCGTGTTTATTTGGCAACGCAGGTATCAATAAAAAACATTTTAAACCCAACACCACAAAATGTGTTTAAGAACACTAACTGTTATAATATATCTGGGACCCATCGGGTTGTGGCAAATTTCAGCCCGGGACCCATCGGGTATATTGCAATTTTCAGCCCGGGAACCATCAGGTATATTGCAATTTTCAGCCCGGGAACCATCGGGTATATTGCAATTTTCAGCCCGGGAACCATCGGGTATATTGCAATTTTCAGCCCGGGAACCATCGGGTATATTGCAATTTTCAGCCCGGGAACCATAGGGTATATTGCAATTTTCAACCCAGGAACCATCGGGCATGTTGCAATTTTCAGCCCGGGAACCATCGGGTTATTGCAATTTTCAGCCCGGGAACCATCGGGTATGTTGCAATTTTCAGCCCGGGAACCAACGGGTATAATGCAATTTTCAGCCCGGGAACCATCGGTTATATTGAAATTTTCAGCCCGGGAACCATCGGGTATATTGCAATTTTCAACCCGGGAACCATCGGGTATGTTGCAATTTTCAGCCCGGGAACCAACGGGTATATTGCAATTTTCAGCCCGGGAACCATCGGTTATATTGAAATTTTCAGCCCGGGAACCATCGGGTATATTGGAATTTTCAGCCCGGGAACCATAGGGTATGTTGCAATTTTCAGCCCGGGAACCATCGGGTATATTGCAATTTTCAGCCTGGGAACCATCGGGTATAATTATCTCGTTTTGGGAACCATCGTGTAAAGTACCATTGTTTTACCCTCCAAGTACGATTTTTGGAGAAGGGTCTTTCAGATTCCGAAGTGACCCTTCGATTATGGATCTCCATCAATCCCAACTTTTTTCTGTCCTACCGGCAGTAGCATTTATTCCGGGACACTTTAGAGCCAAAGTTTTTCATGAAAATAAATCACTAATCAGTTTCATGGTTTTCGGGATGGAAGACCTTTTTCAATATACCGTTGCTTTTTTTTTCCTTCTAAAAATTTTCTTAGTTTTTTGTCTGAAAATAGAAGATAAAAGATTGTGAGAATTTTTTTTAATAGCAGGCCAATTCGTTATAATTAATTTACGGCGAAGAGAAGCATATGGGAGCTTGGACAAAGAGAGCAAAAGGAGAGAGACAGAAAATCGAAAAAAACTATTCCCACTCGCAGAAAAATGAACCGATTTTAATTTCAAAAATTGAAATGAGCAAGGTTCCAACATTAGTTTTCAGGATCGATCTTAAAAATTAAAATTTTGGCGCCAAAATCCGAATTTTGGGGGAATTTAAAAAAATTTTCTATGTATGTACATATTTCTTTTTCGAAAAAGGGATGTCCCTCTCGTCCTGCATCATGAGAGAAAAAATTCTGTTAGCGTTGACAAAGTAAAAATCGGTGGTTTAAGGTCAGAGTGAGGAAGTGAAGGAGTGAAGAATAGAGCGATCTTAAAAATTAAAATTTTGGCGCCAAACCTTTTTTTATTTTTTGACAAATTAAAAAAAAAGTAACCGTCAGAATTAGATCAAAACTCTGCATCCAACGCCGTTGGATATTTTAAAATTGAAAATTGAATTTAATTGAATCAAAAATTTGAAATTAATTGAAAATTCGCGTCGGAAACCTAAGAACTTTTTAAAGGAAATCTGCCGCTTAGATATATGTCTTCTCGCTCTATTTTTCACTCCCTCACTTCCTTCAATCTGACCATCAACCACCGATTTTTACTTTGACAATGCTTACAGAATTTACTCTCTCTTGATGCAAGACGAGAGGATCCCTTTTTTGAAAAAGAAAAACTTAAATAATTTTTTGAAAATTCCACCGAAATTCGGATTTTGGAGCAAAATTTTAACTATTATGATCGATGCGGAAATCTTATGTTGGGACCAGGCTCAATTTTCTTTTTGGAATTGAAATCGGTTCATTTTTCCGCGAGTGAGAATAGTTTTAAATTTCGATTTTCGGTCTCGCGTCTTCTCGTATCTTCAGTCTTGCTGAAGGCCTCCACACCTGTCGTCTCCTTTCGCCTTAAGCTGAAAAGTAAAAAAAAAAAGTAAATTAAAAAATAAATTGCAACTATTTTTTGCAACGCTTGAATATGAAAACGGTAAAGGCAGTGACCTCACCGGAAAAAGACCTTTCTTTTTTTTATACCTGCTCCGGCTATCGCACTACGAACAAAAAATGGATTAACTTCTTGGGTTTTCCGCAATTAAATCCATTTTCGTTGAAAGACTTGTTAATCCTTTCGGTCCGTTATACATTGAATAGAGTCGATAGAACAGGTAAAAAGAGAAAGGTCTTTTTAGGTCCCTTATCTCGCCGAACTTACATTCTAAAATTAAAAAAAAAAAAAATTAGTTCAAAATGCATTTGGATGTACTGGGTTCGCAAAATAATGGGTGTCCGGAAACTCATGGCACATGTCTGGGAGAGCGTTAAAAAGTGGTTTTATGAAAAAAAGTTAAATTTAAACTTAAACTTTAAATTTGACATTTTTTACAGTTGTCAAAATGGTCAAATAAATAATCAAATCAACTTGAAATTTTGCGTACATTTCGAATCTGAAATAAAAAATAGGGGTTCTCATTTGAAATTCTCCGTATTTCTTAATAATTTCGGACTGAATGAAAAATTTCTTTCAAAAATCTGCTTTTAGGAAGATTTCTTTAAGAATGTATCTATTGCCATGGGTGTTTTCATTTCATCAATTCAATTCGATTCTCAAATCAATTTGAAATTTTGCGTAGATTACAAATCTGAAGTAAAAATAAGGGTTCTTATTTAAAATAACGAAATTCTATCGCTCTAGGTCACCAGGTATACCAACCAAAATCGTAATTCGTTAACTGCACTTGATTCTATGTAAAAAAACAAGGAGGGAAACGGTTTAACTTATTTTCCGATCTTCAATAGTTCCAAAAATATAAATGGTAGTCTTATTTACTACTACTTATTTACCCTAAGGGGTCAAAGAAGAACCTTCCCCAAAAACCCTACGTTGAGGGTAAAACAATAACTTCTTTAAAGAAGTTAAAATACAAACTACTGATCAATTAGTGTCTGAATCATCAGAGGATTACATTGAAAATCGGTGAGATCGAATGAAAATTACGACCGTCAAAGATTTCCAGCAAAAACATTCGGACGTCCGGTGCCACAGACTCTTAGTGACTTTCGATCATTAGGATGATTACGAAGAGAAGATCATTAATTAATTATTCTCTTTGGGAATTAAATTATCCCCCTCTTTCCTAAAAATTTGAGCCTGTCATCGTAGGTTTTCCGCTCTCGTCCAATGAGAAGGCCGACCCTTTCACCCTGGACCTTTTTCGTACCTGCACTACTGAGGGCGTCACATGACGGGTTCATTCGAGTCTCTGACTTCATAGTGTCAAAAGTCATAAGTGCTTCTCTATCCAGTCTAGAAACTTGCAAAATGAACAATCCTCGTCACTGCGATATTTGTCGAGAATTTCGTCAAGGAGTCCAAAGTTTCATCAGCGGCTTCCGCTGTCCCTCCTGCCGAGGTGACATCAGCCCAGCAGAACGAGAAGAAAGACAACGCATGGAAGAGCTTCAACGCCTAGCTGATCGCCGCATAGTCACAGGCAAGAAAGAAAAAGGGGCGAATGGAGGATAAGAACTACCCTCAGAAAAATAATTGGTGAGTACAATTTTCAACTTTACTTAAGTCTAAAATGTCTCAGTATACATAAAAAGAAGCCTAAGTTCGAATTTGAAAAAATTAAATAAAATACCTAATTTTTTGTTAGTATTATATTTAAAAAATAAGTAAAAGAGTAATAATATTCAAGATATCTAATGCTGTTTGTTTGTTTTTTTTTTAGATTCCCGTCAGACACCATCTCCGAAGACGATTCCATCATGGAAGTTTAGTTTCAACTTTAACATAAAATAATATAAATAATTTTGTAAATTATAATTTAAATTAGTTTTTCTTCTATAATTTAAAATTGTATATATTCAATAGTCTATTCATTTTTTTAATAAACTTTTTTGTATATAAATTAATGCCTTCATAATTTTCTTCATCAATTTATTGACTTCAAAGAGACTTGCTCAAAGTAGTGTTGTATATTAATTAACTTCCTTAAAGAAGTTATTGTTTTACCCTCCATGTCGGATTCTTGAGGGAAGGGTCTTCCAGGCCCCGAGTGGTCAAATTGATTTTGGGTTCCCATTCAACTCAACTTTTTTCTGTCCTGCCGGCCGTAGCATTTATTCCCGACCACTTTAAGGACAAAGTTTCCGTTCGATTTTTATCAAATTTTCCCAAAATATTATATTTTCAGAAAGAAAACTTAGAAAAAGAAAAAAAAAAGAAATAAAATCCGAAAATTATTTCAAAATTTCAAAATTCTTGAAATAATACTTCCCATTCTATTTTGTTCCTCCTTTTTAAGGAAGTTTCCGTCGGGGACTGCTCCAGACTTGTTCGTCCCTTTTATCGAAAACATTTATTTAAGAATCACGGTAGAAATTAAAATCTCTATCAAAAACACACCACCTCAGAAAAACCCTTCTACAGCAGCCAGAAAAAGTGAGATATCAACTTCCCCGCCCTCCGTTGTACACTGCAGAGAAAGAGGAGAGATAAAGCGCCCGTGCAACCGTTTTCAAAGCTCCCCTTGGCGGGGTCACGGAATGCTTTTTATCAGGGATAACATTGTTTTTTTTTTAAATGTTAGAATACTGAGGGACGAAGCCCTACGAAGAGCCTGTAGACAAGCATCTTTTCCGAAATTTTAAGGATTTTAGAGTAATCGATAACATATTATCATCTAACTCATCAGTAATCACTAATTGATTTATTACCAGTAAACAAGCATTTCGCGACGACTCCAAGGGGAGCTTGAAAACGGGAGCACGGGCACTTGATCTCTCAACAAAGTTTCTTTTGCCATATTAACCCGCAAGACTTGACGGTCATGTTGGTTGAGTAATTAAAAAAAGAAAGCTGATTAAATTTCCTGAAATCGAGAAACACCCAAAATTGAGATCGAAATGGCAAAAAAATACGTATACTGGGTATTCAGAAACACAGGGCACACGTCTGGGAGAGCGATAAAAAAATTGGGTTTATGAAAAAAAATTAAATGTAAACCCCACTTAATTTAAATCAAAGAATTTGATGGTGTAGTTTAAAATGCGTTTGCATATACAGGGTGCCCCCGAGAGAACCTAACTTCGATATTTCAATTAAGAACCCCTATTTTTTATTTTATTTTTATTTTTTTTTTTCAGATTAGTAATTTACGCGAAATTTCAAGTTGATTTGATTATTTATATGAACATTATTGACAACTTTAAAAAATTTCAAATTTTACCGTTTTTCGCGCTAAAGTTCGTTAAAATCGACCTAAGAGACCAATTTTTTATAATTCCACTTCTTTTTGTCCGAAATTTCTACAAATTTTCTTTTCGAGTAAGAACCCCAATTTCTAACTACAGAAGTGAAAATTAGCGGTTTTTTAACGGAATTTTTCTTTTTGATGCACAACTACAAAGATGCTGTAGCTCTTTCAAAATTTATGGTCCGAAAGAAAAATTTCTTTCAAAAACCGCCATTTTTCATTGCTGAAGTAAGAAATTTGGGTTCTAACGTGAAAAAAGGCCGTTAGCGACGACATCTCGTGATGCAGAATGCAAAGATACTTTTTGTGACAGTTGGAAACATCGGACAAAAATTTGTATTCTCATTCAGATAGTTAAAATGTCGACGGATATGGAGAAACTTTCGGGTTACCTTGTTATAAAAAAAATCCTAGGAATAATTCCAATTGTATAAAAACCAAGAATCTACGTAGTATTTACCATAGAAACAACGCCATTTTTATCAAAGGTACTTTTCTGAAGCTGCCCCCGACGGAATCTTCCTCAAAGTAGCCCAATTTAATCATTTTTCTCCCCTCGTCTCAAGAATTAAAAAGGTATCAAATTTTTCATATTGAAAAAAGTGGAGTTGGCATCGAGAGCCTTCGTTATGGAGTCAAGAATTCAGTGAATGCTATTGTTGGAAGCATGCACCGCAGAAAATGAACAGAATATTGAAGGAGGAAGCAAGCTAAGTTCCTAGATAAAAATTTTTGTTCAAAAAAAAAAAGGCCTACCTACTTATAACAAAATCAGGGTCTCTTTAAAAATCGAGGCACTTGAGATACTAAACCAGCATGGCCGTCAAGTCTTGCGGGTTAATATGGCAAAAGATAATTTGTTGAGGGATGAAGTGCCCGTGCTCCCGTTTGCAAGCTCCCCTTGGCGGCCTCGCGAAATGCTTGTTTACTGGTAATAAATTAATTAGTGATTACTGATGAGTTAGATGATAATATGTTATCGATTACTCTGAAATCCTTAAAATTTCGGAAAAGATGGTTGTCTACAGGCTCTTCGTTGGGCTTTCCCTCAGTATTCTAACATTTAAAAAAAACTATTGAAGAGGAAATATAATATTTCGTATGAAATAATATTTGTTAATTCGTATGAATTATTTATTTTAAACTGAACTTGATATATTATCATATGGTAGCGCGAAACCGCTACAACTACCTCCCTCCTACGTTTTTTTTTTAAAGCGTTCAAGTCATACAAAGGCGACGCTGTGGTTGAAGTCCAGGTTGTAAGGCGAACGAGCATGTTCGAAAAGGTGAAAATGGACAGAACGTAGAAGGTGTAGGAACGATATTAATTTGACGCGGAAGAATTTCCTCTCGGTTGAAATTTGAGGTTGAAGATCGAGTTGAAATAGAATTGATATAGTTAGTCCTCGAATTTTGTGCTTTGGGCGAATCTTTCTTGTTGTTCTTGTCGGTGTTCATGATCGCGTTTAACTCTTCAATTTTAGTTTGAATCAAATTTTTTAATTCTTCCAGCAGACAAAATTGTTCGTTAAACTGAGTTTTCTTGAAGTTGGATGACGTTAATTTGGTAGTTTCATTTTTCTTATGATTTTGTTGCTGAATTTTGAATGAGTGTGAGTCAGACCATTCACACGGTTTTTTGCATTTCTCTGGTCGACATTTTCTTCCAAATTTGAAATGATAAAAACAGAATTTGCCTCTAGGATTGAATTTCCTATTTGACTTAAGATGATTCTGTTCGAATTGAGTGTACGTATTTTGTATGTTTTTTGGCGATGTAGGAAATAATTTACACGGAGAAACACATTTCCGTGCTTTCGCACCGTACGTCGCATGATAGAAGCAAAGATCAGATGACTTTGATGAATGACTTTGATGATATCGTTTACGTTCCGATCGAGGCTGAAAATTCTTCGAGGAGTCCTTTGTCGACTGTCCACTTGTCGCCTGAGTTACCTGTCCACTTGCCGACTGAGTTACTTGATCAGTTGTCGCAACGCGTTGCGCCACTGCGCATACCCGATCATCCCTCCTCAACAACTCACGATCAGCATAGTCATCAGCACGTTTGGCTAAAACGGACAAATCCTGTTCACCCCCGGCACCAATTACATGAACCATGGGCAGTGGCAACTGAAACTGCCAAAGTGTGCGCAGCACCTCATCATTAAACCGTCCCTGTGCTAAGCGCTTTATTTCCTTCAAAAGGAAGGAAGGCTTCTTATCCCCCAGTTGCAGACCCTGAAGAATCTTCATTAAAGAGGTGTCTTGCGACAGCGAATACTCAGCTAGTAAACCTCGCTTCAAAGCCGTATACTTTTCGTTTTCCGGTGGATGCAAGACGATGTCTTCAACATCCTGCAGTACCTGCTCCGGTAGGGAAATGACTAATAAGTCATACTTTAACTGATCTTCGTTAATGTTCCTAGACCGGAACAAGCTTTCTATTCGCAAAAACCAGGTAGCCAGACAGTCCCTGTTAATGTAGGCAACGAGACATTTATGTGTTGTTGTTGTTGCTGCTGCATTTTACGAAAACGAAAACGAAATGTACGAAAAAAAATCGATAATAAATTTACGAACGTTGAAATTAATAACGTTGAAACGTTAATCGTATCGTCGTCTTGACGTTGAAAAAGAAAACGAACGTTGAAAAATTAAGCAACTTACGTTCTTACGAAGGGGTCACCAATTGAAGAGGAAATATAATATTTCGTATGAAATAATATTTGTTAATTCGTATGAATTATTTATTTTAAACTGAACTTGATATATTATCATATGGTAGCGCGAAACCGCTACACTATGTTATCCCTGATAAAAAGCATTACGGGACGCCGCCAAGAGGAGCTTAGAAAACGGGAGCAAGGGCGCTTCATCTCTTTCACCTCTTTCACTGCAGTGTACAACGTAGGGCGGGGAAGTTGATATCATAAATTTTTCTGGCTGCTGTAGAAGGGTTTTTCCGAGGCGGGGTATTTTTACGCAGATATAGTTAGCGATTTTAATTTCTACAGCGATTCTTAAAAAAATGTTTTCGATAGAAGGGACGAAAAAGTATTAGTTTGGAGCAGTCCCCGACGGAAACTTCCATTCAAAAGAAGAAACAATATAGGAGGGAAAGTATAATTTCAAGAATTTTTAAATTTTGAAATAATTATCAGATTTTAGTTCTTTTTCTTCTAAAAATTTTCTAAGTTTTCTGTCTAAAAATATGTATAAGATTTTGTGAAAATTCGATAGAAATTGAATGGAAACTTTGGAAATAAAAGTGTTCCGGAAAAAATGCTACGGCCGGCAGGACAGAAAAAAGATGAATTTACAATTTATATTTTGAATGACATGGAGGGGAAAACAATACCTTTTTTACTGAAAATAATTATTAAATTGCGCTAATTTTAGCTAGTCCCTTCGGAGCCAGTCTCCATACAAAAATGTGATTTTTGGCAGTTAAGAAAATTTGGCTAAAAAGATTGAATTCTGATCCAAGCTTCTGCCTTCTAAACCACCTACATTTTAAAAATTACTCTTTTTTTCGAGTAAAAAACGAGCCAATCAGGTTCTTCCTCATAATAATTTTGCTATAAACAGAGTTTCCCATTGAAACATAAATGTGGTTCGAGTTACTGACCAAAGCCTCCGTAATTAAAGTGGAGATCATATTCTAAAATTTCCCTGCATTTTGATGATCCATAAAAAAGACTTTCAATACGCTTTTTGACCACTTACTGCTGTCATTTTTTCATTTTCATTGGGTAGAAATAAATTATGAAGACATTAATTTATATACAAAAGATTTATAAAAAAATGAATAGACTATTGAATATATGTATACAATAAATTTAAATTATAGAAGAAAAACTAATTAAATTATAATTTACAAAATTATTTATATTATATATGTTAAAGTTGAAACTAAACTTCCATGATGGAATCGTCTTCAGAGATGGTGTCTGACGGGAATCTGAAAAAAACAAACAGCATTAGATATTTTGAATATTATTACTCTTTTACTTATTTTTTAAATATAATACTAATAAAAAATTAGGTATTTTATTTAATTTTTTCAAATTCGAACTTAGGCTTCTTTTTATGTAGACTGAGACATTTTAGACTTAAGTAAAGTTGAAAATTGTACTCACCAATTATTTTTCTGAGGGTAGTTCTTATCCTCCATTCGCCCCTTTTTCTTTCTTGCCTGTGACTATGCGGCGATCAGCTAGGCGTTGAAGCTCTTCCAAACGTTGTCTTTCTTCTCGTTCTGCTTGGCTGATGTCACCTCGGCAGGAGGGACAGCGGAAGCCGCTGATGAAACTTTGAACTCCTTGACGAAATTCTCGACAATTATCGCAGTGACGAGGATTGTTCATTTTGCAAGTTTCTAGACTGGATAAAAAGCACTTATGACTTTTGACACTTTGAAGTCAGAGACTCGAATGAAACCGTCAGTGCAGGTACGAAAAAGGTCCAGGGTGAAAGGGTCGGCCTTCTCATTGGACGAGAGCGGAAAACCTACGATGATAGTCTCAAATTTTAGGAAAGAGGGGGATAATTTAATTCCCAAAGAGAATAATTAATTAATGATCTTCTCCTCGTAATTATCCTAATGATCAAAAGTCACTAAAAGTCAGTGGGCGCGGACTCAGAATGTCGCCAGTTTTTGCTGGAAATCTTTGACGGTCGTAATTTTCTTTCGATCTCACCGATTTTCAATAAAATCCTATGATGCTTAAGATACAAATGATAAGTAGTTTGTATTTTAACTTCCTTAAAGAAGTTATTGTTTTACCCTCAACGTAGGGAATTATAGAATTGAGTGCAGTTAACGAATTACGATTTTGGTATACCTGGTGACCTAGAGCGATAGCGATTTCGTTATTTTAAATAAGAACCCTTTTTTATTTCAGATTTGTAATCTACGCAAAATTTCAAGTTGATTTGATTATTCATATTAACATTAATCAGGACAACATAAAAAATACCAAAGGCTATAGCGGGATAAGGGGGGCAAAATGGCCCTTACTCCGATTTGGCCGAAAAAATTCTAAAAGATGCCTCTTTATGTGAATAAGAACTGATATAAATTTCAGATCAAAAAACCGAACGGTTTTCCAGAAAACGGGTTTATACTTTTTTAGAAAAACCTCAATATCTCGAGAACTAATGATCCCACAGAGCCCAATCTTTTTGTAAATATTTAGCTGGTTGCATTAATTCGCATTTTCGATGTTTTAAGATTTTTTTCCTTCTGTTTTCTGATTTTTCGTTGTAAAAATTGATTTAAGAAGTAAAGAGTGTGTTATGTCGTTCACTAACCCTTTTTTATTTTCAAAATATTCCCCTTCCTTTTTAAAACGGAAGGATTTATTTTTTCATTTCTTCTCTTATTTATCTTTAAAATGGCCGGAAACAAGAAATGTGCGTTGTGTCGCCCCCTCAGGGAACCACTTTTTATTGCGAAAACTCCTTACAATTCAGAAAAAAACGTTATAAAATACTGAAGTACCACCTCGAAAAATCTGAAAAAATTGTAAGAGGTACATTTAGGTCCCTCTAAAATCTGTATAATTTGGTGTCGCCTCCTCTGAGGGAACCACTTTTTTATTGCGTAAAACAGCTTAAAATTCAGAAAAAAATTTATAAAATACTGAAGTACCACCTCGAAAAATCTGAAAAAAATTATGAGAGGTACATTTTAGGTCCCTCTAAATCTGTATTAATTTGGTGTCGCCCCCCCTGGGGGAACCACTTTTTTTGACCCCTTAAAAGTTATAACAATTAATTTTTCACATTTAAAAGTATTGGAAAAATTTCAAAAAATTCTCAAAGATGCGTCTTTAGATGCTAAATAGTTTAAAAAAAGATTGGGCTCTGTGGGATCATTAGTTCTCGAGATATGAGGTTTTTCTAAAAAAGTATAAACCCGTTTTTCTGGAAAACCGTTTGGTTTTTTGATATGAAATTTATGTCAGTTCTTATTCACATAAAGAGGAATCTTTTAGAATTTTTTCGGCCAAATAGGAGTAAGGGCCATTTTGCCCCCCTTATTCCGCTGTAGCCTTTAGTGTTATTTTGCTCTAAAATCCGTTAAAATGGAAATGAGACACTATTTTTTTTTTTCTGAGGATTCCTATTATCACAAAATCAAGCATCTAGACTCTCTGCATTACTTGTTATGGACCCTGACATTGTTATTGAAAACCCCGATTTTTCATTCATCATTTTTCAGAAATGATGGGTGTTTTCATGAATTGAATTGATGAAATGAAAACACCCATGGCAATAGATACATTCTTAAAGAAATCGTGAAGAAATAAAAACAGGAAGGAAGAAGAGACTACAAAAATTTTTATCCCATCAAATTTAAATTAGATTTAAATTACTAGTGGTTGTTATACACCAAATTTTCCCCTAGATGTATCGTCCTAAAAGAAGATTTTTGAAAGAAATTTTTCATTCAGTCCGAAATTTTGGAGAATACGCTCAAAATAGAAGACACTAATTGAGATTTTTTTTTTTAAAGCTCTCTTTTTTCTCTAAAATAAAAAATGGGAATATAACGATGATAGAGTTGATAACTAGTGATGCAGAATTTGGAGATTCTTGAATTTGTGATAGAATGAAATCTTGGGAAAAAAAAATTAAATTAATAAAAAATTATGTGCCTCTGGTCAATTTAACGGATTTTAGAGCAAAATAAAGAGGAAAACACCGTCGAACATAACGCATTTCACCCTAAAGCAGTTGAACATAAAAAATCTGTAGTTCATCATAATACTTTCGGTATAATGCAATTGAACATAAAGCTCTCAAAAGTTCTAAAATTTTGAGCATAATCCATTTCAACATAAAGCGTTTCGCCATAAACAACTTTTTCAATCAATGAAAGTCGATATAAAAAAATTGCAAGTCACCAAAACGCTTCTCACTATAAAAGAATCTTTTTAAACTGTTTCGAAATAAAACTGTTTCTGTCGTTTGGTCAGAATACATCTCACCATAAACTAGGGACAGCCAAAGAGCAAGCCTATTTTAAAACGCGATTATGGCGAAACGCCAAAAACCTTAAAGCTTGTTTGTTCATCATAATGCAATTCAACATAAAGCGTCTCACCATAAACTAGGGAAAGCAAGCAGGCAGCCAAGGGGATCAGCTCGTTTTATAACACAAGGGGGTTAATTTTTTTTCTCTCGCAAGGATGTGCGAATTGCATTACGGTTCATAAGATCGTCTATAGTACCGTCCCGGCCGTCCCTCTTTTTTTTTTTGGACGACTTTAGGCCGCAATTTTCATCTGAATTTCATCAAATTTTCATAGAACTACCCTATATACTTAATAATTGTTTGAAAATGCTGAGAGCTTTTTTCAGAATTCGCGAAAAAATAAAATGTATAAAGTTTAGTTTTTGAAACACTTTACGATCACGATTTTCATCAAATCAGTTGGTGTTTCCATATTTGGGATCTATATGAGGAAGTTCAGATAGGGGCCACCTCCAGACTGATATTTTTTTAAAGGTAGTATTTATTTTTCACTATATAATTAGCAGCCCGTTTTTAGGTAGACTATCTAAAAGAAATTTACCTATTTTTATTTTAGATTCGTACTCTACGCGTTAAATTTCTATGATTTGGCCAATCATATGAGCTGTTTTGATATCATTTGACTATAAAAACTCAGCATTATATTTCCCTAAAATCTGTTAAAAATTGACAGGAGAGAATTTTTTTTGTTTTACTAGTTTTCGTCTGAAGATTCTAACCATCAAAATTCACGCATCCTCATTTTTTAGCTGAAATTCGTCATTTTTTAAGTTGTCAAAAGAGGTCATATGAAAGGACAAACCAACTTGAAATTTTGTGTAGGTTAGGAATATGAAACAAAAAATCACTGAAATAAAAACTCATTCAAACAACGAAGTTTGGGTATACCGGGTGTCGGAAACACATGGCATACGTCTGGGAGTGCGTTAAAAAGAGGTTTTATGAAAAAAGTTAAATAAACCCCCCTTATTTAAATCAAGAATTTGATGTGTAGTTTAAAATGCGTTTGGATATACAGGGTGAACCTAACAGAACTCAACTTCGTAATTTCAAATGAGAACCCCTATTTTTTATTTCAGATTCGAAATGTACGCAAAATTTCAAGTTGATTTGACTATTTATATCACCATTTTTGACAACTTTAAAAATGTCAAATTTAAAGTTTAAGTTTAAATTTAACTTTTTTTCATAAAACCACTTTTAACGATCTCCCAGACATGTTCCATGTGTTTCCGGACACCCATTATTTTGCGAACCCAGTATATCCAAATGCATTTTGAACTAATTTTTTTTTTAATTTTAGAATGTAAATTCGGCTAGTTTGGGACCCAAAAAGACCTTTCTCTTTTTACCTGTTCTATCGACTCTATTCAATGTATAACGGACCGAAAGGATTAACAAGTCTTTCAACGAAAATGGATTTAATTGCGGAAAACCCAAGAAGTTAATCCATTTTTTGTTCGTAGTGCGATAGCCGGAGCAGGTATAAAAAAAAGAAAGGTCTTTTTCCGGTGAGGTCACTGCCTTTACCGTTTTCATATTCAAGCGTTGCAAAAAAAAAAAAAAGTTGAAATTTATTTTTTACTTTTCAGCTTAAGGTGCCTTTCAGCGAAAGGTGCTGACAAGTGTGGAGACTTTCAGCGAGACAGAATATACGAGAAAATCGAAATTTAAAATTATTCTCACTCGCGGAAAAATGAACCGATTTTAATTCCAAAAAGTGAAATAAGCATGGTTTCATCATTAGATTTCAGGATAGATCTTAAAAATTAAAATTTTGCCGCCAAGATCCTAATTTTGGTTGAATTTTCAAAAAATTTTCTAAGTTTTTCTTTTTCGAAAAAGGGATGTCCCTCTCTTCCTGCATCAAGAGAGAGAAAATTCTGTAAGCATTGTCAAAAATCGGTGGTTGAAGGTCTGAGTGAAGGAAGTGAAGTGAGGGAGTGAAAATTAGAGCATTTCAATTAATTTCAAATTTTCGATTCAATTAAATTCAATTTTCAATTTTAAAATTTCAACGCCGCGGCGTTGGATTCAGTGTTTTGTCCATATTCTGACGGTTACTTTCTTTTTTTGCCAAAAATAAAAAACGTTTGGCACCAAAATTCGGAAATTATTACGATCGATCCTGAAATCTTATGTTGGAACCATGCTCATTCCACTTTTGGAATTAAAATCGGTTCATTTTTCGGCGAGTGAGAATAATTTTAAATTTCGATTTCTGTCTCCCTTCTTTTGTAACGAATTGGCCTGTTATTAAAAAAAAATCACACAATCTTCCATCATCTATTTTCTGACAGTAAACTAAGAATATTTTTAGAAGAAAAAAAAGCCGCGGTATATTAAAAAAGGTCTTTCATCCCGAAAACCATAAAACTGATTAGTGATTTATTTTCATGTAAAACTTATGTAACTTTGGCTCTAAAGTGTCACGGAATAAATGGTACGGGCCGGTAGGGCAGAAAAAAGTTGGGATTGATGGAGATCCTTAATCGATTTGCCCTTTCGGGGTCTGGAAGACCCTTTCCCCAAAAATCGTACTTGGAGGGTGAAACAATAACTTCTTTAAGGAAGTTAAATTTTGATACCACATCTTTTGTAGCTTAAATTATTAACTATTGAAAAGACATTTTAAAGGTCATATACAGGGTGTCCGGAAACACATGGCAAGCGTCTGGGAGAGCGTTAAAAAGTGGTTTTACGAAAAAAAGTTAAATGTAAACCCCCCTTAATTTAAATCAAAGAATTTGATGGTGTAGTTTAAAATCCGCCTGGATATACAGGGTGTCCCAGACACAACCTAACTTCGTTATTTCAAATGAGAACCCCTATTTTTTATTTCAGATTCGTAATCTACTCAAAATTTCAAGTAGATTTGAGTGCTCATATGACAATTTTGGACAACTTTTAAAAAATGTCAAAATTTAGCGTTTTTTTGCGCTAAAATCCGTTAAAATTGACCTAGGAGACTCGTTTTTTTTTTTAATTCCACTATTTTTTCCCGAAGAATCCAACTGTCTCAAATTTGAGCATCTTCGCATTCTGCATCACGAGATTTCGTCGCTAATGGCCTTTTTTCAAGTTAGAACCCAAATTTTTAGTTCAGAAATGAAAATTAGCACTTGTTGAAAGGAATTTTCTTTCGGACCACAAATTTTGAAAGAGCTACAGCGTCTTTTGTGTTTATTCATCAAAAATTAAAATTCCGTCAACAAATCGCTAATTTCCATTTTTGAAGTATGGAATTTGGAGTTCTCCCAGACGCTTGCCATGTGTTTCCGGACACCCTGTATTTAGTCACATTATAAATGGAGTACGAAATTTCAAGTTTACTCCTCCAGTGTAGGGACCCTTCAGTGCGGCAAAACGTAGCCTAAAATTTCAGTTTTGTTCCTAACATTTTTTTTCGGGGGAGGGGAGATAATGGGTAAAAGTTTTCAAAAGGCATTGGCGGGAGTCAAAATAAAGCTCTTTGCAAAATTTCAAGTCGATTGGTCCAGTCACCCTGGCTGTCTGGAAAAATCAAAAATAGAATTTAGTTTTTTGTTCCTAACTTTTTTTGGGTTGAGATATTTGGTTAAGTCCATAAAAAGGCACTGGCTAAAACTGAAAGGAAGCTCTGTGCTTTCAAGTCAATCGGTGCACTAGGAGAAGCTGTAGCTCTGGCTAGCAGAACGGGCAGAAAAAGAACGAAAAACCGGGTTTTCAAAGTTGTATATCTCAGCACCCTGCATACCGATCAACTTGAAATTTTAGCATATTTTACTCATATCATATCAGAGAAGACCTGTATAAATTTGAAGTTAATCGGTATACAGGTGAAGCGAATATTATATTTCGGATGAAATAATATTTCGTATGAAATAATCGTATGAATTCTTTTATTTAAACTGAACTGAATATATTATCATATGGTAGCGGACCGAGCCGCTACAACTACCTCCCTCCTACGTTTTTTTTTAAGCGGTTTAAGTCGTACAAAGGCGAGGAACACGCTGTGGTTGAAGTCCAGGTTGTAAGGCGAACGAGCATGTTCGAAAAGGCGAAAATGGACAGAACGTAGAAGGTGTAGGAACGATATTATTTTGACGCGGAAGAATTTCTTCTCGCTTGAAATCCGAGGTTGATGATCGAGTAGAATAGTATTGATGTAATTAGTTCTCGAATTTTGTACATTGAGCGAATCTTTCTTGTCGGTGTTCATGATTGCGTTTAATTCTTCGATTTTGGTTTGAATCAAATTTTTCAATTCTTCTAATAGACAAAATTGTTTGTTAAGCTGAGTTTTCTTGAAGTTGGACGTTAATTGGTAGTTTCTTGTGTTTGTTCTTGAAGTTGGACGTTAATTTGGTAGTTTCTTGTGTTTTGTTCTTGTGATTTTGATGTTTTGATGGGTGTGTATCAGACCATTCACACAGTTTTGCGCATTTTTCTGGTCGACATTTTCTTCCGAATTTGAAGTGATAATAACAAAATTTTCCTCTAGGATTGAATTTCCTATTTGACTTAAGATGATTCTGTTCGGATTGAGTGTACGTATTTTGTATGTTTTTTGACGATGTAGGAAATAATTTACACGGAGAAACACATTTCCGTGCTTTCGCACCGTACGTCGCATGATAGAAGCAAAATCAGATGACTTTGATGAATGACTTTGATGATATCGTTTACGTTCCGATCGAGGCTGAAAATTCTTCGAGGAGTCCTTTGTCGACTGTCCACTTGCCGCCTGAGTTACTGTCCACTTGCCGACTGAGTTACTTGATCAGCTGTCGCTACGCGTTGGGAGGCCACTGCGCATACCCGATCATCCCTCCTCAACAACTCACGATCAGCATAGTCATCAGCACGTTTGGCCAAAACGGACAAATCCTGTTCACCCCCGGCACCAATTACATGAACCATGGGCAGCGGCAACTGAAACTGCCAAAGTGTGCGCAGCACCTCATCATTAAACCGTCCCTGTGCTAAGCGCTTTATTTCCTTCAAAAGGAAGGAAGGCTTCTTATCCCCCAGTTGCAGACCCTGAAGAATCTTCATTAAAGAGGTGTCTTGCGACAGCGAATACTCAGCTAGTAAACCTCGCTTCAAAGCCATATACTTTTCGTTTTCCGGTGGATGCAAGACGATGTCTTCAACATCCTGCAGTACCTGCTCCGGTAGGGAAATGACTAATAAGTCATACTTTAACTGATCTCGTTAATGTTCCTAGACCGGAACAAGCTTTCTATTCGCAAAAACCAGGTAGCCGGACAGTCCCTGTTAAATGTTGGCAACGAGACATTTATGTGTTGTTGTTGTTGCTGCATTTTACGAAAACGAAAACGAAATGTACGCAAAAAAAATCGATAATAATTTACGAACGTTGAAATTAATAACGTTGAAACGTTAATCGTATCGTCGTCTTGACGTTGAAAAAGAAAACGAACGTTGAAAAATTAAGCAACTTACGTTCTTACGAAGGGGTCACCAATTGAAGCGAATATTATTTCGGATGAAATAATATTTCGTATGAAATAATTCGTATGAATTCTTTTATTTAAACTGAACTGAATATATTATCATATGGTAGCGGACGAGCCGCTACACAGGGTGCTGAGATCTAGGTACCCGAAAAACGCAAATCCTGCCTTGAAGTAAACTTACTACTTTTGGCACTTTCGGTCGGGTTATATATGGCTGGGCGGAACGCGCTCCTAGATTTTTTATGGAAAGAGACCTTTATTAAGAAAAAATAAATAAATAAAACAAAAACGCAATGAATATGTCCATTTTAGCAATATACAAGAGTTTTATATCAAAATACTCGATTGAAAAATTCATTTATATTGATAGAATTTAACATTATGTAGTGAAACATGATTTTGGATTTTTTTTCCTTTATGTTATATAAAAAAATAAGTTTTTTATAAAGAAAAAAAAGGGGTGGGGTTGAATAACGTTGGTTTTCCGCTCTCGTCCTATGAGAAGGCAGTCCCTTTCACCCTGAACCTTTTTCGTACCTGCACCACTGCGAATACTAGGGAGCACGAGACGGGTTCATTCGAGTCTCTGACTTCATAGTGTCAAAAGGTTCTTTGCTATCCATATACAAGTTTCATAGTAGTTTTTGTATCCAGTATACAACTTCGTCTTCATCTCACTTCCTAAGAGCAACAAAATGTCGTCGAATACTCAACAGAGAAAGAAGAGTTGGAGTTCGAGCCGGCGATGGATTGGGTGAAATGCCCACTTTTAACACCTTCGGGCGATGCGAAGATGAAGGGTGACCCCGTCGCCGAAATTTATTATACATGGGAGCTCTGCCGACATGGGAAGATTTCCAGCCTCCAGAAAAAAGACCGACGGCCGAACCAAAGAAATGGAAACATCAGTTAGTTAGAACTCGAAATTACCATTGTAAATATTTTCGTTTCATTTTTTTCAATATTTTTATTCCAATCAATTGTAAATATTCATAATTAGTCCGTAAAGTGACGCAAAGAAATAATTTTGTAGATTTTTTTTTTTATAATATATTTCTATGTATGTACTTAGACAAATTAATTTTGTAAGAAATTAGTCAATGAAATTATTTAGTAAATGAATGATTTTTTTATATGAATGAACGTCTTTTCAATTTATTTATGACCCATGAAATTGAATAAAATATGAGAGTAGCCAAAAGCTCGTTTATAATCTCGATGATGCTTATTAAGCAAGGCAGCCATAAGAAAGGACATTTTTTTATGGATCATCCGAAAGCTGGGAAATCTCTGAAGAAGGTCTCTATTTCATTTTTTGTCAGTAATTTGAACTGATTTTTTTCCATGGACAAATGTTCCATGATTTTTTTTACATTTAATCGCAAATGATTTTGAGGACCCGATTGGCTGGCATTTAATTTTTAAAAAAATTTTTATAATTGTTTTGAAGACTTAGATCAGAATGCAGTTAAGCCAAGAGCCATTTTGTTCAGTCCGAACAAACTAAACATTTCTATGCCTCCTGAACCTGATTGGCTGGTCCTTCTCTCCTGTAACCAAGAAATGGCGCTTCCGTTTGAAAATGCTTTAAAAATGTTGTTTTTAATGATTTTAACTTTCTCAAACGGATGTTTTTCGGTGGTATCTTCTTTTGTTCAAGGATTCCTTGAGAATCATTCCTTGACATAGTTATGAACCCCCTTGAATTTATCTTTCCCATTCAATTTGAATTTATTTTTCATTCAGACCATCCTCGGACGGAGGACTCTCATTGTCATAACACAATCCTCTACTTTAAATACAGTGGTTTTGGTCAGCAATTTGAACCATATTTAGTTTTCCTTTCCATGAGACTGTCTGTTGTGCCGGCCGTCCGGCGCCAGTTATTTAAAAAATAATGACCCTGCGGTAGCAGGGACTAAAAGGTAGATTTCTTTTCATGATTAAAATTAATATGTATAAACAAATATATAATTATGTTATAAAATGATGATATAAGAAAAATTGCGCCACTGAGCCCCTAGAAAAACATCTGATAATTTTATTATAAAATATTTAATAATTTCCCGGTATAAATTCAAATTTTTTTTAAAGTTTAGCTAGTTCAATATTTTGCGCCTGGCTCGTCCAAACCTGCTTTAATTAATTTTTTACACGCCTCGCAGAGGTCTTAAAGTTTTTTTTTGCAAAAGGACTAGGATTTCAATAGAAAATGCCAATTTTGTCTTTTAAGCCCTAAGTAAAGTAGGTGAATCGCTGGTCCGATTTCAGCCATTAACGAACTCGTCCGAGCTATTGAGATAAAAGCTCTAAATACCGGATATCGTCACCCTCACATTAAAATTGCTCCAGTTATCGTGCTAATATATATATGTATATATATATATATTTATATATAAACTTTTCAACTGAGGATGGTTTTGGGGTCCAGGAGTATGAAACGAAAAACGTATAGAAAATTTTTTGAATCTGCGATTACTTGGTACATTACAATAGGTAGATTTTGAAGAAAAGAAATCTACCTAAAATATTCAGGGCAATTTTATTCCGAATTTCATTAAATTGGAAAGAATCTTTCTTTCATAGCTATCTAGAAAATTTTCAGGCTTTTTTTAAAATAAAGTTCGCAAAAATAGCGGAGATCTGCGTTTTGAAGATTCTTTAATGCGCTACGTCGTCCGTACCATAGGTCCGATACGTACTCTATTCACCGAATACTCCTTTTATTCAATAGAATTTAATGAAAAAAGATTTTTATTTTTTTAAAAAATATAGTTGGGAGAACCGTTCGTGTGGCCTGGCTGGGCGAAGAATTTCATTTATCAACCTCGATACTGAAAACGTGTTTTCGATGTCAGCGAAAAAGCAAGCAGAATCAAGACCGCAAAACCAGATCCCTTCCTATTTAAATTAAAATTAAATTTGTGAAAAAAATCTACCTTTCAAATATTAGATCTCGATAGAACTGAAGTTCGGGCCTCGAGATCCCATTTCGGGGCCAAGATTTTGTGAAAATCGAATAAAAATGTTGGAATCCTATATGACGGCCTGCACCGCAGACTATCTAATCCTTTGAGTAATCCATGATTAATCTATTTTCCTCTACGGAGCCTGGAAGAACGTCTCCAGTCCACGAAATGGAGGATAATCCTATACTGGTGTCCGGAAAAACATTGCAAACGTCAGGGAGAGCGTTAAATAGTGGTTGTATGAAAAAAAAGTTAAATATAAACCCCCTTAATTTAATCAAAGAATCTGATGGTGTAGTTAAAATGCATTTGGATATACAGGGTGCCCCCAACAGAACCTAACTTCGTTATTTCAAATGAAAACCCTATTTTTTGTTTCGGAATCGTAATCTACGCCAATTTTCAAGTAGATTGGATTATTCATGACCATTTTTGACAACTTTAAAAAATGTCAATTTTAGCGTTTTTTGCGTTAAATCCGTTAAAATTGACCTAAGAGACTCATTTTTTTAAAAATTCCATTTATTGTTGTCCGAAGATTCCAACTGTCACAAATTCAAGCATCTTCGCATTCTACATCACGAGATGTAGTCGCTAGCGGCCTTTTTTCAAGTTAGACCCCAAATTTCTTCCTTCAGAAATGAAAAGTAGCGATTTTGTAACGGAATTTTTCTTTTTGATGCACTGCTGCAAATGACGCTGTAGCTCTTTCAAAATTTATGGTCCGAAAGAAAAATTTCTTTCAAAAACCGCCAATTTTCATTGCTGAAGTAAGAAATTTGGGTTCTAACGTGAAAAAAGGCCGTTAGCGACGACATCTCGTGATGCAGAATGCGAAGATTTTTTTGTGACAGTAGGAATCGGACAAAATAACTGGAATTTTAAAAAGGAGTCTCTTAGGTCGATTTTAACGGATTTTAGCGCAAAAACGCTAAAATTTGACATTTCTTAAAGTGGTCGAAATGGTCATATTAAGAGTCAAATCAACTTGTAAATTAACCTCTAAAATAAAAAACAGGGGTTGTGATTTGAAATAACGATGTTAGGTTCTGTTGAGGCACCCTGTATATCCTAACGCATTTTGAGCTACACCGCCTTTTCTCTCTCACGTCCTGTGCCTAAGCCAGCGGCTTTTACCAGGAGTTGCTTTGACTTGTGTTTTTGGCGGTCGCTGACATTCTCCCCCTCTGCGAGCTGTTCGCACGGGGCAGAGCCCCGTGCCCGGATGGCCACGCGGGGCCGCTCGCGTCCTTGAGGGGGGTAGCCATAAGTATAATGCTAATTCTTACAGCTGACTATGCTTTTTTCTTTTTTAAAGGCAAAGAAAAACAGGCGAGAAAAAAGAAAACCTTGAGTGCTTTTTTCTTTATTTTAAGGTGAAAGAAAAACAGGCGAAAAAAAAAAAACCTTTGATGCCGCAATTGCTTTTTCTTTTTTAGGTGGAAAGAAAACAGGCTAGAAAAAGAAAACCAATGTCGCTTAGGCGTCCTTGAGGGGGTAGCCATAAGTTTAATGCTATTCTTACAGCTGATCTGTGCTTTTTTCTTTTTTAAAGGCAAAAGAAAAACAGGCGAGAAAAAAGAAAACCTTGAGTGCTTTTTTCTTATTTTTAAGGTGAAAGAAAAACAGGCGAGAAAAAAGAAAAACCTTTGATGCCATAATTGCTTTTCTTTTTTAGGTGGAAGAAAACAGGCTAGAAAAGAAAACCAATTTTGAGCTACACCATCAAATTCTTTGATTTAAATTAAGAGGGGTTTAAATTTACTTTTTTTCATAAACCACTTTTAAACGCTCTCCCAGACTTATGCAATGTTTCCGGACAATTTGTATTCTCATTCAGAAAGTTAAAATGTCGACGGATATGGAGAAGCTTTCGGGTTAGGTACCTTGTTTTTAAAAAAAACACCTGGGAATAATTCCAATCGTATTAGGTACCTTGTTTTTAAAAAAAAACCTGGGAATAATTCCAATCGTATAAAAACCAAAATCTACGTAGTATTTACCATAGAAACAACGCCATTTATCAAGGTACTTTTCGGAAGCTGCCCCGACGGAATCTTCCTCAAAGTAGCCCAATTTAATCATTTTTCTCCCCTCGCCTCAAAAAAATTGTTTAAAATGTCAAGGGAGAAAAAAATGGAAGTTTTTGTTTAGCCAGAGAACTTCGTTCGAAAACGTTCGAGAACACAAAAAATTTTCATTATTTCAAACTTTCATTACCGTACTACAATTTTCGAAAATTTTAAATTCTCAAAGAGACGTTATTGTGATACCCTTCATTCCTTTATTTTACAAACTATTCTTTATTAGATTCGTAATCTACGCAAAATTTCAAGTTGATTTGACATTTCATATGACCTGTTTTGAAATCATTTAAAAATACCAAAATTCAGCTTTATTTCCCCGAAAATCTGTTAAAATTGACAGGAGAAAAAATTTTGTTAGTTCAAAATTTCATTACTCGTTTTTGACCTATTCTTACCATCACTAATTCACGCATCTACATTTTTAGCTGAAATTCGTCATTTTTTAAGTTGTCAAGAGAAGTCATATGAAAGGACGAACCAACTTGAAAATTTTGTAGATTAGGAATATGAAATTAAAAATCAATGAATAAAAAAACTCATTGAAATAACGAAGTTAGGGCACATTCTGGGCACCCAGTATATCCAAATTCATTTTGAACTAAATTTTCTTATATTTTATTAATCTTGAAATTCGGCGAGTGGGCGACCTAAAAAGACCTTTCTCTTTTTACCTGTACCATCGACTTCTCTATTCAAAGAATAATGGAACAAACAATGCAAGGATTAAGAACTCCTTTATCTAAATTCTCTTAGAACTGTTCTTAATAGGGGAAATCCGAAAGTTAATCCATTTTTGGTTCGTAGTGCGATAGACAGAGCAGGTATAAAAAAAAAGGTCTTTTGGAGAGGTCCTCACGTTTTCATATCAAGCGTTATTTAAAAAAAATGTTTCAATTTATTTTTTAAATTTTTTACTTTTCATCTTAAGCTCGCCATAGCAATTTGGCGAATGCCCCCTCCATAGAAGCCCAAATATGATTTTTCTTCACCACTCGCAACATGTGTTGTTTAAAGATTCTCACCTTCTTCAAAATCTGATTTAAATGGAAGGGATAAATCTTAAAATCTGAAAGGATTTCAGGGTCAAAAAAGAATTGGAATTAATGAGGCAAAAAAAGTTTTTGAGATATTTTTTAAAAACTGAGAAAAATAATTTTTAATAAATTTAAGATTTTTGTGTGAATCAACGTCTTTTAGTTTATTTACCAACGAAACTAATTTAATATTGTGATAGATTGATAGCAATTATTAAAGGGTCAGTTGTCACCAAAAACTATCTTATGGATCATCAAAAAACTTCTGACTGAATAAACGACGTTTGGCATGTTATTTCTACTACATCGATTTTTAACTTCCTCAAAGAGAAGTTATTGTGACGCCCTCCATGTGAAGATCGGGAAAAGGGTCTCCTAGACCCCTGGAATTTTCTTTCGTAGTAATCTTGAAAATGTAAATTTTTTTTGCAAAAATGCAAGATAATGTCTGTTAAAATTCATTTTTAACACTCCACAGCAGCAATCGCTATCAGAATTTCACCTAATTTTATGAATATATGAGTAATTGGTGAAAATTTGGCGAGAATCGGATCAATAGTACGGCCGTAGCGCATTAACCAAAACTTCAGACAGACAGATCTCCGCCATTTTTGCGAATTTCTAAAAAAGCTCTCCTCATTATCAAATTACTACCAAAGAAGATTCTGTGAAAATTTGGTGAAAATCGCATGAATATTTTGGCCGTGAAATTTTGGAAAATGTGGTAAAGGTCACTAATCAGTTATCTTCTGCAGATATGGAGGTTTTACAAAAGCTTCTCTTTGAGGAAGTTAACCTGAATTTTCTGTGCCTGATTGGGGCCTTTACTCCAAAAAAAGTGATTAAGGAAGTTGAAAATTTGTTCAGAATTCAGGTCTTTTTAGCGTAGTGTCTTTCACGGCCGATTCCACAAACCGTTTTGGCATTGGCGGTGGATTTTGGAGTAGACAAGGAGTTAAATATGATGGAATAGGGTAAAACATTTATTGCAGATAACAAGGTAACAATCGAATAGGTGTTTATATAATATTGTCTTGAGTGTGTGCGGAGAGCGGCAATGGCTGGAGCCGCTTTCCTCTAGGCACCGGCCCAGTCTTAAAAACTAAAGCTTAAACACTAGGATTGGCAACAAGAAGCGAATATCTTACGACAAAATACTTAAAACTATACACAAATATTGAGACGACTGCCTGTGCACACGATAGGAGTCCGTGGCTCGGATTCCTAGTCGCTAATCTACTCTTAAAGCTACACCAAAACTTTAAGCGTTCCCTTATCGGCTGTAATGAGCACCGAGCGATAAGGGCTCGTTTTTTGTACCATTTTTACATTGGACACAAATTTTAAAAGGGTGGAAGCGATGTCACGAGGCGAATACATAAAAAATACTAATAACGAAAAGCCTCGTCGGCCGAATTTCCTCTCAGATGTGTCACCCTTACGAACTTCAATATCCTTCGGTAAACTTCCTTCATCGAAGACTTCTTAGACGAGCCATTCAAGTCAAACGTGTGTTCCAACCGTCCCGTAGGTTGTTCTTATCTGGTTCACTTCATGCTCTTCTTCTGGCTTTATAATCGTCTTTATCCTCTGAAAACAAAAAATTCTCAGAAGCAGAAAAGACTTTACAACGGTTTTCCCAACAATCTGACGATCGAAGGCAGTTAAGCCAACAATCTGACAATTGACGGCAGTTTAGGCCAACATCTGACGATTTGACGACGGTTTTACCAACATTATTACATTTTACAACGCTTTTGCCAACAATCTGACGATCGGACGGCACTTTATCCAAGAATCTGACGATTTAACGACGGTTTTACCAACAATCTGACGATTTGACGACGGTTTATCCAACAATCTGACATCGGAAGGTTAGCCAACAATCTGACGATTGGACGGCAGTTTAGCCAACAATTGACGATTGACGGCAGTTTAGCCGACAATCTGACGATTTGACGACGGTTTTACCAACATTCTGACGATTTTACAACGGTTTAGCCAACAATCTGACGATCGGACGGCAATTTATCCAAGAATCTACGATTTAACGACGGTTTTACCAACATCTGACGATTGACGACGGTTTACCAACAATCTACGATTTGACGACGGTTTATCCAACAATCTGACGATCGGACGGCATTTTCCAAGAATCTGACGATTTAACGACGTTTACCACAATCTGACGATTTGACGACGGTTTTACCAACATCTAACGATTGACGACGGTTTATCCACAATCTGACGATTTGACGACGGTTTATCAACATCTGACGATCGGAAGGCAGTTAACAATCTGACGATTGGACGGCAGTTTAGCCAACAATTGACGATTTGACGGCAGTTTAGCCGACAATCTGACGATTTGACGACGGTTTTACCAACATTCTGACGATTTTACAACGGTTTAGCCAACATCTGACGATCGGACGGCAATTTCCAAGAATCTGACGATTTAACGACGGTTTTACCAACAATCTGACGATTTGACGACGGTTTCCAACAATCTAACGATTTACGACGGTTTACCACAATCTGACGATCGGACGGCAATTTATCCAGAATCTGACGATTTAACGACGGTTTACCAACAATCTGACGATTTGACGGCAGTTTAGCCGACAATCTGACGATTTGACGATGGTTTGCCAACAATCTGTCGAATTGGACGCAGTTTAGCCACAGACGATTTGACGGCAGTTTAGCCGACAATTTGACGGCAGTTTAGCCGACAATTGACGATTGACGGCAGTTTTCCGACAATCTGACGATTTTACAACGGTTTAGCCAACAATCTGACGATTGGACAGCAGTTTAGCCAACAATCTGACGATTGACGGCAGTTTTAAAGACTGAAAGGAATCGTAATTTCGTTTATTTCCAATCATTAGCTCCGACAACCAATTCTGCTAAGTCGTGGGCACTACCAAGGGGCGCGAGTTAATGGAAAAGCGAAGCGTTTAATTTCGGTAACGTGTTGATTCTTTAATCAAATCGGACATCAAGTTGATTGGAAAAACCGTTGAAAACGCCCTCTCCCAAGTGATTAAAAACACTATTTTTGACTTTTTTCTCACCCGAGGAAGGAACCTTTCGTATTTAAAATTTTATAGACGATATACATCGGGATGGTCATCAAGGACGAAGCTGTGAGCAACCATCCGACCGCTGTACTCCATTCGGGGTATTTATGAGGTAGCATTTCTTTATAGCTAATAAGTGAAGCCACGAATATCACCTAAAATATAAATTACAACAAATTTTAGATATTTGAAATGATGGTACCAGTATAAAAATGGGGCTTATGTACGCCCAGCAGATTCTCCAGAAAATTCCGGGCCTATGTCCGAGCATGAGTTCGATGTCGGACGAGAATCTGTCGACGCCGTAAATCCAGCAGACGCCGGCCGCTTCGACAAGACGACGAAAAGTATGGCGACCGGGTCCGAAACGTTGAGAAAGTCGACTAAATAAACGCCACCCTAAAATAAAAAAAAAAAAGGGTGCTTTATTAGGAAGTCGTTATAGGGCTTCCGATGAATGATCCATGAGGTAGGGCAACGATCCGATTTCGGAGCGTTGAAGGACCTTTTCGAACAAAGAGAACTTAGTGTCAACTTTTCGAGTGGCTCATCTCAATGCGTAAACAGTGAAAATTCTCATGTGGCCACTGTTTAAAATCTAGTTCAAACTCCTCAGACCCTACGCAAACACGAATTTCAATAGCAAAGTCAATGTCTTAACTAGGAGCCCTTCGGGGGCCAGAAAGGACAGAAAAAGTTGGACCTAAGTAAGAAAATCAAAATCATATCTGCTAATCAGGGCTGCCAATTCCAGCGAGCAACTTTTTAGGAGTGGACCAGAAACGATGTGTTCCCCGAAGTAAACAGAGGTAGTAAGCACTCAGAAATCCATAAAAAAGAGGATTTGATTAACAGAAAAATAATTTATTTTACACACATAAAAAGTAAGCTTTTCATTTTCCAAAGGAAAATTTTTTGGAAAAACTGCTCCAATGCCTTATAGATATTTGCAAAATAAAGAGAACAGCTTTTGTAAAAAATTTTCCTTTGATTTTTAATGATCAAAAATAGGAAACTAGTTTTATGGCGAAAGTGCTGCGATCTCTTGGATTTGAAACGACGCCACGAGGTATAATCTGCCTTAAAAGGCTGTTTCGGGGACGATAAACTGAAGGAAACGCCCAAAAATCTATTACAAAGGGTTTCTTCGTACAAAAATTTCAGAAAATCGCTCAAAAAAAGAACAAATCCGAAAAAGAGAATTTCTAGGGTAATCATAGCTGAAAAGAATATTCGGCTTTTTGTCAAGATTTTTGATTTATTCATATTATTTTGGGCCCTTTTCTCCATTTTTTCGGTCAAAGGCCCGTTTTGACTGAAGAGAAAATAATCAAATATTAACTTTTCTATTTATTCGATTTTTATTAGTAAAAAGTCAGCAAGAAATCAATTCGATCCTTCAACTGTAGAAGACCGAAAGAAAAGGCCTTAAGTAATGAAAGAAGAGTAAAAGGTCTCTTGCGTAATAGGATGCACCGAGGGAAGAAACAATGAGGTGTGAGAGTATTAGCAATGTATGAGGACCCTTTTTAATGTATGAGGACCCTTTTTCCGGCCTCGCTAGTGCAATCTATCGTTCTATTATACGGACAAGTCTACCGTACTTTCGACTCTCTATTAGCCCCGAAAAAAAACCTCTTTTTTTAACAACATTTTTAAACCAAAGCCTCCAAAATTACCCCTTATCTTTTTATTAAAAGCATTTTTGAAAATGTTTAATAGAAGCGTTCAAGAATTTTCGCAACATCGTTAAATTACCATATTTTTTATCGGATTAAGGATTAACTTGATATAAAAAAAAAGATATTTCTTAATATTTTGTATAATTTTCGTATAATAGGATTTTTTTTTTCCTTTATGAGAAAAAAATTGAAACAATAATTTACAGCGTGCATTGTAGATGACAGTTGTTATCGAATAATTATAGAAAGGTGGCTGATAAGAGATGAGGGTTGAACCCTTTTCACCGCCCTAAGATAACTGCCGGACATTACATTACGATTCCCAACTCCCCTTTTTTTTTCTTTTTCCTCCCGCGCTATTATTCATCAAGCTTATATTCATTAATCTTAAGAAACTCTTGTCTAAATCGTATTCGAGAGGGAGAACGATTTGTGTTTTAAGTGAAAGTTAACTGAAGAGAACTCTTGTATTGAAAGAGATTAAAACAAGGAAAAAGGGATTATTGCTAAATCTTATGATGGGCCTTTCGATTGTTCTTATGTCCTGCTCTACTTATCAGATATGTACACCAAAAGCAAAACTGAGGGAAATAAGCTTTCGCCATATTGCCATGTCCCGAAAACTGAGAGGACATCCATACATCCGTACGCCGGACTTTCATGGTTTTTTCCGTCAGAGCAATATTTAGGAGATATGAAGGTTTAAGTTTTCAGACAGGCTCTGTAGGATTATTAGTTTTAACCTTTATTAGTTTTAACCTCATAACTCCTTAAATTCCTCATACTCCTTAAATATTGCGCTTACGCAAATAATAACAAAAAAATTTTGTAGGAATACTTTTTACCTACAACTTTTAGGACATTTTTTCGTTTTGAGCGACGGTTTCCGAGATACGTGTAGAAGGGAAAAACCGAAAACCGTTGCTCACATCGAAAAATTTGCAAAGCAACTCACTTAAGAACCCTCATATCTCCTTAAGTATTGCTCTGACAAAAACCAATGAGGTCTTTTTTGTAGGAAATTTCCGTAGCTACGACTTTTACTTAGGACGTTTTTTCGTTTTGAGCGACGGTTTCCGAGATAGAAGGGAAAAACCGAAAACCGTTGTTAACAACGAAAAATTTGCAAAGCAACCAACTTATATACTTCCATATCTCCTAAAGTATTGCTCTGACGGAAAAACTAATAAGATATTTTATGTAAATTTTAGTACCTACAACTTTTACTTAGGACATTTTTTCGTTTTAAGCGACGGTTTCCGAGATAGAAGGAAAAACCGAAAACCGTTGTTAACACGAAAAATTTGCAAAGCACTCACTTAAAAACCATCATACTCCTTAAAATAGGTTTTTCTGTACTACTTACTATAGGTACTTTCTGTAATTCGATAAAAGGGGCAATTTGTGCTCAAAGAACGGAAAAAACACCAGATTTTTCTTTTAAATTTTATAGTGCCTGTTGCTATTTTTCAATATAAACCATGTAAACACATAAATCAAGACTTGAATCCCTGTGGCTTCGGTCCAACCGAATTTTCATTATAAAAGCCTCCGTAAAATTAATAAATCCCTCAACCGTGTTCTTCTGAAGAATATGAGAAAATGGTAAAAGCCCTTTTGCCGAAACGTGTTCCATCATACGTAGGAGCCTAAGATAAATTAATATTTTATCAGATTCTAGCCTGAGAAAGTTAAACTTAATTTTAAAGTTTTATAAAATTTTCTTTTTTTGGTTTTTGTACATAAAAAAATTTTTGCTTGAGATGGTTTTAATGAGAAAGCGTTCTGAACAAATAGGCTTATTCAAATTGAGATCGAAATCTCAAGGGGGCGACTCGATACTTGATGAGAAAGAAAAGTTTTTTTTTTTTTAGTTTCATTTTTTATACTCACATAGTTGTGGTGGGTAGGGCGCATATATAAACTCCAAGAAGAGTACACGGCGACAAAGCTCCCGGTTGCGCCCCAAAATCGAGGGTACTCGTCGCAGAGAGCAGATCATCGCCTCCATACCCCCAAACGTACTATCCAAACCTGTTCAACATTCAAATCAATATTTGGACAAAAAAAATTCAATTATGATACTGTGATCTACCGAGCCTCTTAAGGGTAGTAGCCTAAGTGCTCCCTAGATTCCCCGAGATTCCTGAAGATATGAGAGCAATAAAGAATGGTTTCCAAGGAAAATTTTAAGAAAAGGTTCCAGAAGAAACGTTTAAATATGGGGCCTTATTTTTGGCTTTTTAAAGTTAAACTTCTGTATTTTTGATTTATCAAGACGAAGTCGAAATCGGTGAGCGTTCAATCAACTCTGATAACACTTTATTTCGAATTTATAATAAGGGAATAACTTTATGTTTAAAATAATGTTTTCCTCCGTATCTACCAGTCCGGAACGCTGCACCTAAGATAGCGTTATTTAATTACAATATCTTAAAACAAAAAAATAGCTTTTTGATTTTGAAAACTTTTAGCATTGTAGTGAAAGAACATGGTATTCGATTAAATCCTCGGTTTATAACAAAGGGTTCAAAGTAGGTTCTGTTTGGCCATTGTAGTGAAAGAACATGGTATTCGATTAATCCTCGGTTTATAACAAAAGGGTTCAAGTAGGTTCTGTTTGGCGGCGGTTTTACCTCCCCCCAACGGACGTTTACAAAATAAAAAAAAATTTCCCCATTTTACAAGAGTGTAAATATTTGGTTCCATCAGACTGATCTTCTGAATGCGCCTGTTCCTCTTTTATTATGTCCGGCAAACTTTAAAGTGTTTGCTGCCAGTAAAACGTTTTCGGTGTTTATTGTTGAAAATTTTTTTTTGTTTATAAAATGTCTAAAGTGACCTTTTATTTCGATTGGTTAAGGTAGCATCCGTTTTTGTCACGGCCATCACGCGATGTTGATTTATCATCATATTTTCGAAACGAAATAGACGACCTAAGGTATTTTTTCTCGATCTTACCTAAAGTAATGAGCATTAAGAGAAATTATGACCAGAAGACACTTCCCGTCATGGTAGCTATAGCTTCAGGATAAACGATGAAACTAGGCCAGGACCTTGAGAAAAAAGTAAATAATTTATTTTGTTTAAAATTTTTTACCTTCAAGCCCAACTTTGTCGACGGTATGTCTTGTACGTAGGCCATATACCGAGAACGGAAAAATGACGAAACCTGCGAGTAGGGATGTTAGGCATTTTATAGTCGACGTTAAATGGCATCTCTGTAGCAGTTGTTGTGAATTGTTGTAGCTCGATAAAGCGAGAAGGGTACCGAATCCGGGCCCTATGAGAAGAATATCTGAGATCCGCGTCGATCCAAACCTAACGGAACTTCAATAATACAAGCGAATACCTGGCCTAATGGCTTCTACTATTGTTCCAAAGGAAACTTTCAGAATGAAATTAATAGTTCAATACTTACTCTTGTTTCTAACAATTTGGACCATTGAGCGTGAGGTATACTGATTCCTAGGCGAGCTCCTGGTAAGTTACGCCGCGGACAAGGAGGATTATGAGGACGATATAAGGAAGCAACGCTGTTACCCACACAGCCTGAAAAAAATTTAAATTATCTAATCAAGTTCGTCCGTCCAGGAGTTATGATTTTGAGCTCCAGGTAAATTTACGCCGAGGACAAGGAGGATTATGAGGACGATATAAGGAAGCAACGCTGTTACTCACGCCTAAAATTATTTAATCAAGTTCGTCCGTCCAGGAGTTATGATTTTTTTAAACTTCTTTCACCCCCTTCTCTCCCCCCCCCCCCAGATGTGATTATTTCAGCGTTATATTTTGACAAATCTTATTTCTAGAAAGGGATGGGCCCAGACGAGGCTTCGCCATTACCACGTTAACCTCACCGCCACCGAGATCGAATTTCAACGAAATTCTGCTCTCAGAAATCAGGTTTTTTTCGGCAATATGATACCTGGAAAACTTATGATTATCTTGTAAAGTTCGTCCGTCCAGGATGTTTTTTTTTTTAAATACTTCTTTTCACCCCCTTCTCCCCCCCCCCCCCAATGTGATTTTCAGCGTTATATTTGACAAATCTTATTTTTAGAAAGGATGGGCCCAGACGAGGGCTTTCGCCATATTACCACGTTAACCTCACCGCCACCGAGATCGAATTCAACGAAAATTCTGCTCTCAGAAAATCAGTTTTTTCGGCAATATGATACCTGGAAAACTTATGATCTTGTCAAGTTCGTCCGTCCAGGAGTTATGATTTTTTTAAAGACTTTTTTCACCCCCCCCCTCCAGAAAGATGTGATTATCTCGGCGTTATATTTGACAAACATATATTTTAGAAAGGGATGGGCCCAGACGAGGGCTTTCGCCATATTACCACCTTAACCTCACCACCACCGAGATCGAATTTCAATGAAAATTTTGGCTCAGAAAATCATGTTTTTTCGGCAATATGACACCTGGAAAACTTATGATTATCTTGTCAAGTTCGTCCGTCCAGGAGTTACGATTTTTTTTAACCCCCTACTTCTCCCTCCCCCCCCCCCAAAATGATGTGATTCTCAGCGTTATATTTGACAAAAAAATTTTAGAAAGGGGGGCCCAGACGAGGGCTTCGCCATTCACCACGTTAACCTCACCGCCACGAGATCGAATTTCAACGAAATTCTGGTCTCAAAATCATTTTCGGCAATATGACACCTGGAAAATTTATGATTTTTTAATAGCAAAACGAGACACCCTGTATATTTATAAAGGTTGATAAAAAATTTTTGTCAGAAAATGTATTTAAAAATACGAAATATCAAAGAAGCAGTCAAGGCCATGTCAAGCGACAAAGACCAGGGGAAAGAAGTGAGAAGTGCACTCTCGTCGATTACCGCCTTTTATTATCAAATCCTCCCCCTAGAAATTCGAAAAAAAAAGAAAAAAAAAACCTTTTCCAAATAGAGAAGAAAAATTCGACCTTCGAGACTCCTCAAAACATACACTTAATTTCTCACACTTAAAACGTTGTTTTCATCCAATTCTTTCGCCCTAAAAATGTCAATCATGCTTAAGTGGGCACAACTCGAATTTCCTTTTAAGAGGGAAAAACGTCTTTTAACTAAAAATGCTAAAAGCCGTCTATAAGAGAGGAAACCCAAACAAAGAATCCTTTCGGATCCATTAAATTTTCTTTATTTACTTGAACGTTATATACTGAAAACGAGGCTGAAGGACTTCAATAAATTACGATCCTCCCTAAAATGATGTTTTTTATCCTGAATATTGAAAAGGGGTTACTTTAAAGATGAAACGTATCCCCAGTCCCCCTTAAGTGAAAATGTCATCTAAACACCTCTCTCGAAGATAGGCTAAACCTTCAAGACTTCCAAGCGTTGCAGAAGTGTTGCCTACGAATCGCTTCGCCTATAAAACCCCCCGAATTCTCTTTTATTACCTAAACTGCTGCTATCTCTTGAATTAAAATGAACTACTTTTAATTTTAAGTACTCCCTTAAATTTTCTTTATAAAAATAAAAAAATAAAAAACTTACTTTTCCTGTTGATTTGACACCTTTCCAAAGTGAAAAATAAACGAGAAGAAAAACGGCGAAAACGCAGAGAGCGGGACCATTTGATCGGCCCCATACGTTCAAAACCGTCGGATTTATGCTGTTCTAAAACCCTTCGTCTGGAAAAATTGTTATAGTAAATAAAATCGATTATAGATTATGACTTACTCAAAAAACTCCCTCGCAGGACTCACGGAAGTATTGGAATGCGATATGTTCAAATGGGCGTGCAGTTCGGCGTATTCCACATGTTGTTGCATGACGTCCATGGGAGCTCAGATCTAAAGCTCGCGACTAAATAGTAAACCGCCCATCCGATAATCGTATTGTAATACATCCCCATGTAGACGTCCATAATACAAATCGCGTACCCGACACCCTAAAACAGTTAATCACCATTTGGGAAAATTCAAAGGCGAGTAGAAGAAAAAATTGTACATCGATCTTCAAAAGAGGAAAACACTTGAGAAATCACCGCACAAAAGAGAAATTATCAAAGAATCCCCCTCTTTTTACATGAAAACAACCGATACAACCTCTTATTGGACTTGTCTAGACAAGAACCTGTTGAAAAGGTATTGACGTTCCAGAGGCCTTGAGGAATGGCATAAGGGTACATGAAAACATTAAATTAAAGAAAATTGCGTAAATAAAGATACAGGGTGTCCCAACTAGAGTGGACCAGCAACTTTTCGGCAAAGCATAACAAACCAAAATCACCAAAATCAAAATTCGTTAATTGCAATCAATTCTTCGTCAAAAAACAAGGGGGTTTACATTTAACTTTTTTGTTGTCTCAGAAAGTCAAAATGGTCTCAGAAAGTCAAAAATCTAAAACTAAGTTGACTGAACCAAAATCTTGCCCGGAGTGACATTTATTGGATTTAAGCCAAGCTTGCCAACATTTTAAACAGAGAAAAAAAGTGTTATCTGGATTAGGTCCAAACTGATCATCCTATAAAAATTGGATAAGTTAGATGAGATAGAGGCGGAGAGAAGCCTGAGGTGAGATGTGAGAAATTTTTCTTATATTTTACGACGGTTTCCTTTTCTTATTAGGCAAACGAAGTCGATTTACGAGAAGAAAAGCCTTCACCGTTTCCTCGAGGATCTTTTCGTGGAATTTCAACGGACTATCGATTCAACGGAGGGAGAAAACAAGACAAAAGCCTAGTTTCCCTTCCGTCTCTTTCTCTCCTCGATGACTAATAGCTTTGACGAAAACCGAACAAGAATGTCATAGCGCATTAACGTCGTGATTCGATCAAACAGAAAAGCATAGTTTATTCATCGTCTTTGAGGTCAAAAAACAAGAAAAAAAGTGCCTTCGACCTTTTTTTTCTTGCTAAATTGAATCATTTTTTTCTCCGACTTTATTCACCCATCTGGAAAATCCGTTTTATCCCAAAAACTTAATCCTTTTTTGTCTTTTTCACGGTTGAAACTTAAGAAGTTGATGAAAGATGGCCTTTTTTGAAGCAAAAGCTCTTAATTTGAAGGGAGTCGACATGTTTTATGGACTTGTAAACGTTTATGGCTTCAAGTGTGGAAGATAAAAAATAAAATCCGTTTTTTTATAACAACGGCTATATTGCACTAGTGACAAGTCTTATCTGCCGACATCTTGATCTTAGGTCGTGACCGGATTAGTGCCATTTTGGCACGTAGACTTCGATTTGGCCAATCGAAACTTCTCGATCCGAGCACGTCCACAATTAACCTCATTTTTTCTCGCAACAAACTAAGAAAATCGTTATTATGAAAACGATGTCTTTTCTGATTGAAACGACGTTAGGAAAATTGAAGCGAAGAAGTTCGGAGAGATATCTTAGAGGGTAATTAAACGATATTTAGGTTGTTTCGTTTACAAGAAGATGGGAGGGGAGACAATACAAGATAATAAGGAAGACTTGGTGTTTCCAAACCCAATCAGCCGAAGAGACGGCTCAGCCGGGGTCTAAGATAATGCGATTCCCTGTAATTGCTCCTATTCATTCGACAAACGGCGGGGGATGTCTTCCCCGATACCTTTTTGATATTCAATTCCGTCAAAGGTGATGATAAAAAGTCAAATATGAGAGTAGGTGTCAATCAAAAATAAGAAAAATATACAGTACACTTCGAAAATTATAGGACAACTTTTGAGCACCCCGAAATTTGCATCATTTCTATATTTAGGAAATTTACATTTACAGCCACCGTGGAAAGGTTGAAAAAATTTCCTTTATAAATCCAAAGCGAATAATTTTAACTTCAGCCGTTTAGTCACTACGGCTTCTTATTGGGTTTTCGCCCGCTCCGAAGCGCCGCAGCGGACACAGAAGTGAACCTCAACGTTGACCTTGAAATCGCTGAATTTCTCAAAGAATACAACAAGAACGCCGAGGCGATCGAGAAGCCGAAATCCGGCCTGAAAATATTCTCAGAAGGACAGTTTATTGTTTTTATTATTGTTTTACCCTCCTAGTCAGGAAGGGTCTTCCAGACCTAGAAGGTTCTCGTTTTTTCAATAGTAGGGAGAAATGTGGGACGTTCACCACGGTTGAGAATGCATCCCTCCGCCAGACAATCCATTTTTCTACCATAAAAATTTTACCGATTGGCACGAAAATTTCACACAAACTTCCCCAAAGATTGAACGAGAAATTCCCAACAGCAATTTTGAATTTCAAAAAATGGCGGAAAATGCCTGTTTTTTGTGAGAAAAAAATTCCTATTTTTAATAGTAGGGAGAAATGGGACGTTCACCACGGTTGAGAAGGGCATCCCTCCGCCAGACAATCCATTTTTCTACCATAAAAATTTTACCGATTGGCACCAAAATTTCACACAAACTTCCCCAAAGATTGAACGAGAAATTCCCGACAGCAATTTTTGAATTTCAAAAAATGCGGAGAAATGCCTGTTTTTTGTGAGAAAAAAATTCCTATTTTTTTAATAGTAGGGAGAATGTGAGACGCGCACTACGGCCGAGACGGGCATCCCTCCGATCAAATAACTAGGAAAACTTTTTAAAAATACAACTTAAAATTATAATTCCGTGTCCTTAGAACTTCCCCCTCCTACATGCTTCCCCCTCCTATATTATTTATTTCCTAAGGAAGTTCCCGTCGGGGTTAGCTCCAGATTTTTCTTTAAGTTCCTCAAAGAGAAGTTATTATAATACCCTCCTACGAAGATTCTTCGGAAAAGAGTCTTCTAGAACTCGTAGAGGAAAATTGATCTATACCGATCACAAAGTTGTCTGTGGTGCCGTCCGGCCGTCGCCAGTTTTTTCAGAACTTTTTCCGGGCCCTAATTTCGATTTTCACCAAATTTTTACGGAAGGTATCTTCTTTTCTTAGTTATAACGTGCTCTTGAAAATGGCAGGAATTTTCCACAATTTGGAGCGATTACTTCTAATCCTAAATCTCTTTCATTATTCAGGGGATTTTTAAAAAAATGGTTAAGATCTTCTGGGTGAAATATGGGAGATTTTTGACAGTAAACTATAAGTTTTTTCTTTCTTGGAATAAAAGTGTTGAGGGATAAAAAATAAAAAAGAGTCGAATCAGCGTTTTTTCAAAATTGAGGTTTAATTGTTGAAAAAGAGGACGAATTTGGGTTCCATTGTCGGAACGTTTATCTCTTTTTGAGTCAATGTTGATACGAGTGGATGAAAGGGGCCTCCGGGGAAGGTTCTCCCTTTTGTAGATAATGGTACGGATTGTTGGCGTTTCCCTCAAGGGAGGGCCTCTCAAGTGAACACAATCTCGAAGGCCTTGTGGTTACTCGACGGGCACAATACGATCAAGTTAACACTCCTAACTCCTATCTAAAGTCGAAGGCTCATTACCCGAGTGTAAAACGCCGAGAAAACCGCTTAAAAAGTACTAGTTTGAGGGGCGTACAACAAAAAAGAGAAGGATCAATACAGGAGGGGGAAGTATAACGCAAGAGAAGTTTAAGGAGGGGGAAATATGAAGGAGCGGACAGTATAAGGGAGGGGAAGTCCAAGGAGGGGAAAGTATAAGGGAGGGGAAGTTCAAGGATGGGGAAATTCAAGGATGGGAAATTCAAAGGAGGTGTAGAATAACTTCAAGCATTCAGACAATTTTTTTTTTTTTTCGAAAAATTTGTCCAGGTATCAAGGTAGAAATAATGGGATTTCTGCCCAAGGGATACCTCTCTAGTTAAGGGTGGAAGTATCAAATTTCTCCCTACGAAAAAAACAAAACAAAAATTTTAGACCAAAAATTCGTAAAAAATATAAGGAGTATTTGGTGAAAATCGGCCGCAGCGCAGTTTTTAAATTTCAAACGTGCATATCTCCGCCATTTTTTCAAAGTTCAATAACCGCAGACGATGATTCTTGTTTAACTATTCAGGAAGGTTGTGTGAAAATTTGGTGAAAATCGGTTGGAAACTGTGGCCGAAAAGTGTTCCGGAAAAAATGCTACGGCCGGACGGCACCACTGACAAAGTTGAGATCGGTAAAGATCAATATTCGATTTGCCCCTCCGGGGTCTGGAAGACCCCAAAAACCCGACGTCTAGGTATCACAATAACTTCCAAGGAAGAGAAAAAGCAGACAAGAAAACAAAATGTGTACAAACAATATTTTTGTCAAAATTGAAAATGGGCAATCTTTTCTAGAACGCCCGGAGGCATCTTTTTTTTACGCGCACAATAAAAAAATGTTCTCGCAATTCCACGTTTTTCCACTTATCACCCCCCTCGACTTCTGTTTGCTTGAAAATAAAAAAACAAATTTTTTTTAAACTACGTTTTTCCGACAAAGAATAATATTTTCCCACGATTGATGATCAAAATGAAAGCAGATCGAAACAAATTACGTAGTTTGAATTTGTTTTCATGTTTGCAGATGAGGTAAAATGGCTCAGTGTACTGAGGATTTTCGCATGACTGAATTTGAACTCGATAATTATTGAGAGAAACCAGGTGTGCTCACGCAAAATGCAGTTTTTCCCTATTGACGGAATTTCGAATAAAATAAAACATTAAGCTCTTTCTAGGAGACTCACAATGCCCCTAATTGTCTCCCTGTTTAGGTGAGGTGCTACAATGCCAAAGGGACGACCTGAAAATGAGTAAAATGACCGAAAACACGATTTAAAGCTCAGAAACCCTATGATACGGGTGTTTTTACACCAAAAAAATCGAAGAAAAAGCCCGAAAATTGTTGAAAGAAGTTAAACGGCCAAACTACTGACAAAGTGGGGTTTCCTGGACCAGAAATCGAAAAAATGAACCAAAACACGATAAATAGGGAGTCAAAAGCTTGAACACCCGATAAAACAGATTTTTTAGAAAAAATGAAGGAAAACTACTTTAAACGCGTTAAATGGGTGTTGGACGAAAAAAAAAAACTGGTAAAACCGGGTGTTTTACACCAAAATGGAGGAAACATCCAAAAGGATGTTAAACGCCCAAGCACTTGATAAAACAGGATTTTTTAGAACAAAAAATCTAGGAAAACTACCCTAAACAGTTTTGTGTGTTAGACGCTAAAATCCCGGAAAACCGGGTGTTTTTACACCAAAAGGAGAAACATCCAAAAGGATGTTAAACGTCCAAGCACCGGAAAAATTTTTTTAGCAAAAAATGAAGGCTAACTAGGTACCTTAAACAAGTTAAATGTGTGTTAGAAAAACCGCCGTAAACCGGGTGTTTTACACCAAAAAATGGAGGAAAACATCCTAAAGGATGTTAAACGCCAAGCACCAGATGAAACATGTTTTTAATATAGAAAATCAGGATAACCACTTAAAAAGCAGCATAAAGGTGATAAACGCTCAAAACTCCGGCTGAACATCAGAAAACCGAGGAAAAGCATCCTAAAAACAGGTAAAAATATGTTAACTCCTGCAACTGATAAAATGGGATTTTTAGATCAGAAAATCGAGGAAACAACAAACACGTTAAAACACGTTTAAAAAAAGTGTTGAACGCTCGAATATCCGATAAAACGGGTGTTTTTACATAAAAATACGATTTAAACCACAGTCAAAATAATGAACGCCCGACACACATTAATTTTTTTTACCGGTTTAAATCGTATTTTTGGTGTAAAAACACCCTTTTATCGGATGTTCAGCGTTCAAACTTTTTTTAACGTGTTTTATGTTGTTTGCCTCGATTTTCTGATCTAAAAAAACCATTTTATCAATTGCGGGATATCATTTTTTAGATCAGAAAATCGAGGCAAACTACATAAACACGTTAAAAAAAGTGTTGAACGCTCGAACATCCGATAAAACGGGTGTTTTTTACATCAAAAATACGATTTAAACCACGGTAAAATATGTTGAACGCCCGAACACCTGAAAAAACGGGTTTTACCACACTAAAATCGAGGGAAACTTCTCAGGCATCTACATTTTTTAGAGAGTGTAGCGCGGGACTTTTTCTTCAAATTTTGGCAGCCCTAAGAGATCGTGGAGACCACTGGATATAACTCTTCAAAGCGGGACTGTGCCGCCTAAAGCGGGGCGTATTTAGGGGACCCTCACGGGTTGAAGGCTTTTTTGGCTTGATTCTAAACAAACAAGAGTAACTGATTTTAAGTCTCTACTTAAAGAAACGTCAGTAATTAATACGATCGGGATTTTTGAAGGGCGTTAAGTGAAACGAAGTGGATCTCAGAGCATCTGCGTTTCGTTACTTCTAGACGAGTACACTTTCATTAAGTCGCCAACTTGGCTTACTTTCCGTCCCTTCAGCTTCCGGCTAAATCATCCCCCCATCCGCCGGAACGTCGAGGAGGCGGAGGGCCCCTTTTGTCATCGTAAAGGGCGACACGACGAAATCCTAAAAGGTGCGCCTTTGATTGCTTGTACGGGCGAAAAAAAAAGAAGCAATTTCATCCCTTCCTGTACCGAGAGGAATTTCCCCGCTCTAAAATGTTTCGATGAGAGCCATCTGATACAGAAACCCGTCCAACAAACGTCGCTAAAACCGCGAATAAAAACAATAAAATTAAGAGATAAAAAAAAGATTAAAAATAATTAATTGAGCGGAAGAGATAACGTTTTCTCGTTTTAGTGGATTTTTTTATCTGCTTACCCTTGAGTGCGGGGCAGATCCTCTTCCAGATGGTGAGACAGCCGGAGCGGTGGAACTGCCCGAGGGCGAGCTCCATGAAGAAGAGAGGAAGTCCTCCGAATAAGTACATGGTGAAATAAGGAATGAGGAAGGCACCTAAAAAAATACAATTCATTTTCTTAATTTTATTTGACAAAGGTTTTTTTTTTCTGCTAATAATTTTTCCAAAATCCCAAAAGCCCAGAAAAAAAGGGTTTCTCGGCCAAAAAATACAAAGCTGCAATAACGGGGCCTCCTTTCAAAAAAAAACTCCCAACAAATTTAGTAAAAAGGTGTTTTTGGGTCGAAAAACTCATTAAATTGGTTTAAAAGGGTCTTGGACGATATATCGAAAAAAAAAAAAACTGACCAATCTGATAAAATGATTTCTCCGCCTAAAGAATGGGGGCTTATGCCATATTGCCATGGCATGGCGCCGGGATTTATTAGAAACCCACTCTGAATTATTATGTTAAGAAAATGATTGCTGTTTTTACCCAGATTTTAAAAATAATCATTAATCATCCTTATTATTTTTTCCGGATAAAAAAACTCATTTTTTAGAAATGTTTTCTGCCGTAACGAGAGGCCTAGTGAGTAGCCCCCTTTTTTCCGCTCATGAAGAAAAAAAAAAAGTTAAGAAAAATCCCCTTTTGTTCTTGGCAATAATTAGTCAAAATTTACAAAGCACTTAAAGAATTCCCACGGAAAATCGATTATTCTGAACCGACTTTTATTTTTGTTTATTTATTCAAAAGGTTTTTTTTACGCCTCCTCCTTTTATTTGGCCCTTCAAGGTTTTCCTTTTTCGTCTCCAAGTTGAGGATTAACTTTTGATATTTGAGGTTCGGCTTTCGAAATCGATATTTTCGTGCTTTTTCTCCATCTTTTTTTGATAATAACTTCAAAAATATCTTTGATTTCCGAATGTTTAAACGCTTAATAGGTTTTACTCTTGGTTAAATTTGCCTAGTGTCGAATTGTTAATTTGAGTTTCGACATCTTCCTAACTTAGGCCCTTGAGTAAACGTTTCAAACTTGCGCCTACTGACGGGCAAAGGGCTTTTGAAATCTTCATTTAATTTTTCCCACTCAAAACTTCACAAGTTAAATATTATTTCAGAGAAATTCGGCTTTCATGACAGAAGGACATTTTAAAGCACTTGTCGCTAAGATATTTTCTATTTTTAGAATATCGCGTTCGTAATAATATCAAAGGCGATTTGCCGGGGATATTTTAGAAGCTCACGCAAACCGTAGGGCTTAAGACCGCATGAATTTTTTCTTTTATAAGGTCCGACCACATATGGATTCAACAAGTGGTTAGCTCGGTTTTCATGTTGATTATTTTAAAAAGATATCTTTTATTAAATTTTTTCTTATAAAATCGGAGCAAACAAAGAATAAAAGGACAGAAAAAAGCTTTTAAAAGAAGCCATCGTGTTTTGAGACCGCTGGATCATTAGCATCTCCCCTTGTCAATACTTCAACTTTAGCTGAAGAGTTTGAAGAATGTCGAATTCAAAAATATTATTTAGCTTTGGTAATACCTCCGCCATTTTGGTAGCAGATGTAGGGAAAACGCCAGACGTTTCCTAAGTCGACAGCGAAGCCGACCACAGCAAGGATGAACTCGACTTTCTTAGACCAAGTGTCTCTGGTCGGTATCACCACTCCGGTTGTACCCCCCTCCGTCATCCTCCTCCTCCGGCTGTGTGTCTGTCATCTAATAAAAATAATGGAAAACATGTTAGTTTAAATCATAAAGAAAACGGGGGTTTCCCTTTTTTCATGGAAAATCTTCACTTTTATTCTTTAGAACAAAATAGGGACAAATCAGATTTTTGTCCTCTTTAAATTTCCTGGAATAATGAAAAGAGGATGAAAAACGGATCTCCCACGACCGGTTTCGGCCTAGTATCATCAGGTGGACTATTTCCATATTTTTTCCATCTTCTCTTTTATTTTACTTGACTCCCACTACTCGGCGGAAGAGGAAGAAACTACTGCTATTTTTAGTCAGCATGACAGCCGGTCTCATTTTTTTAAACCCATAATATGGGAGAGTTTTTTAAAAAAAAAAAAAAAAAAAAAAAAAATACCAACGGATAAACCTTAAAAATTCAACCATATGTTTTTAGTCACGGACATTAAGAAAAATAGTCCACTGATGAGGCCTATAGGCCGAAACCGGTCGTGCAATATCCGTTTTCAGGTTTTTGGGTGGGGGGGGGGTTCTTAAACGGTTTTGGCGAAAAAAAATTTTGGGTAGAAATTTTGCTCATTTTTTAAGTGACATTTTTTTTTCATCGAAGCCCAAAAAGGGGTTTCAAAGGAACGAAAATTAAGGAAGCAATTTTTCATTTTTGAAGTTCAAATATTGCAGAATTAATTTCTCTGCTTAAGACAGTGGGGGACACTGCCCTACCCAAAATTAATTCTGCAATATTTGAACTTCAAAATTATGAAAAATTTTGACCCCGCGAAGTAGTACGAAATGGGGGAAAATTATAAACGTCAAGGAAATATTGAGGGTGTTGACCAGCCTGTCGTGTAAAAATTTAAAAACTTGGTTTTTCAAGGTTTTATATTTCAGAAACCAATTTCTGGAACATTCTAAAGAGCTTCATACCGAAAAATATTGGTTTCGCAATTTGCATTTTGGATAATCCCGTAGGTAAGAAATTTCAAAAAACCGTCTGTCAAGTTTCTTTTGAGGGGAAAAAAAGGGAAACCAGGGCCTCCAATGTTCTAGCGACTGCCCTAAGAGGATGTTGGTATTTTTAGGCCCTCCAATATTCAAAAACGTTCTAAGAACAATTTTCACGTTTTTCAAAATTTATATTGTTCAAAATTTGAGAAATGTTGAAGTTTAAGTAAAAATAACGTTTTTTCCTGAAGTAATTTTAATAATGTTGTTTTTAATTAACATTTAGATTGACTAAATCAAAAGCAGATTTGACAAGTGGCGGAAAGGGGTGGGTTTGATCATTTTATAAACGGATCACGAAGTGTAAAACAAGAGGGGGCCGCGTCCTGACCCTACCCCGGGCGGTTAGCCAGGCTACAAACTGTTGTTAAGTCCTTTAACAATGAGAGATGATACCCAAAAAGGGTATTTAGCACGTACAATCTTTTCAACCCCTCAAAAAATTCTCTTTTTTATCAAGAAAAAATTAATAAACTTTCTCTCAAAGACATTCCGACAGCATTTTTCTCAACCTCAAAGTCAGAAAACGACCAAAAATAAATAAAAATATAAAAATTGCTATAAAATTTTAAGCCTCCAGTATAATAAAATATAATTTTACGTATGATAAATTCTAAGAAAACGTTTTATCTTTGCCAGTTATTCAAAACATCTTTGAAATTCCGTGAATTTGTACATAAGGACAGTTATCTTCCTCCCTTTTATGCTGTCAAACGTTCCTCGAAAATCTTAACAAGATAACTCAAGAAACGTTCCTTTGTCCTTTGTGTATTAAAACTCTTTGATAAATTTTCACGCTTTTTTTTCAAATAAATAAATTTACGTTCTTTTGGGAGGTGTACTCACTTGCTATAGTGTCATGAGTGTCAGTTGAAGCCAGACTGAAGAGTGAAGAGTGAAAGAGTACGAGCTTTGACCGTGGTAGCTACGAACCTGCGTAGTTATTACTCCACCTGTGGAGCCCTATCAACTTTATATTCTACTCCACCCCTACAAGATACACGTAAGACATACAACAAAATTGAAGAAAATATATCAAAACATTTTTTTTATTACCCATCATAAAATCTGGCTATAAAATTCTTTATGTTGAATATCACGTCAGAAAATCACATTTTCATATGTAAATTACTGCCATCATATTTTAATATTTGAGAAATCAGGTTCACCTAATTTTTTTAGTTTTTAGAGATTAAATAGGCCCTTTCCCATAAAAATACTTGGATTTTTAGCCCTTTTTTCAGCGATAAAATTTTGAGGATTTCCAGCCACCTTTTTCAGGAGTTGAAGGTATTTAAAAAAACAAAATTTTTTTTTTTTTGCAAAAAGTGCACTTTTGATTTTTTTTAATTAATTACCTAACATTTTTTAAAGGGTTTTAATTACTAATCGGGATTTTCCTCAAAAATACGGGATTTTTAATGTTTTTAGGGATTTTTAGTTTCAGGAACAGCGTCATCATACCCCGTGGATGAAAGCTGATTAGATCTTTACCGCGATATAGCTTTGTTCCAACCGCAGTATGAAACTGTTTTGAAACACCTGGAGCATGCGCAGAAGGATTTGGACGTCAAATTAGACCGTTTTTCCGTCAAATCTGAAGTCGCCTGACTTCAAAGTTGACGTGCAAATCCTTCTGCGCAAGCTCCAGTAGTTTCAAACAGCGGTTGGAACAAAGCTTATGGTTGCCTGTGTTGCCGTCCACGGAATTTATCCGGAACACTTCACGGCTGCATTTTTCATCGATTTTCACCAAATTTTCACAGAATCTTCCTTTTACTCGGAAACGTCGAGATATTTAATAGACATAACTGAAGAAAAATACTAGGGAGAAATTTGCGTTGTTTTCACCCATTCCGTGCTGCCTGGTCGGGCGAAGGGTCATTTTTTTCCTACCTTGACACTGCAAAAAAATGTTTCCGATATAAGGATGAAAAATATTACGTTGCCCGTCGTGGCCAGACTGCTACTTTTGTCCGTGATTCTATAAATAAAGAAACATTTCGTTTTGCAATTTTCTCATGGGCTGAAGGCCACGATTTTTACGATCGAAAATACGGAAATCGAATAATGAAGCTCGCTTGACACTTAAAAGTTTTGATTTATTTCTGTTTTAAAAAGGTTTTGCTTATATTATTCATAAAACAAAGGAGGGAAATGAAAAAACTTCGGCTTTAAACCTAAAGAGGTTATTTTATTTGTATAGCCGACAATAAAAAAAAATTCGTTTCATTGACTTCAAAATGAATTTTTTCTAGAAAAAAAAATCGCTGAAAGCCATCTTTTGGGGACTAATTAATTAATCACTTTACCGATATAAGGTCGTCTGTAATGCCAGCCGTCAGTCCGTCGTATTTTCCCAGAACACTAAAGGCCAATATTCTTATGATTTTCAAAAAATTTGCTGTAGTCACCAAAAAAATTACGAGAGATTTTTTTGAATTTCGCAAAAATAGCGGAGATTTGCCCCTAAATGAGTAGGAAGAAATTCGGGGTGTTCTCCTGCCGTTCCGTGTGGACTGGATGGGCGAAGACTTTCATTTTTTCTGCCTTGATTTTGGGGAAGAAAACTGATTAAACGGCGCTACTTTGAGGAAGTAGCTCCATAGTTTTTTTAAAGTTTTTAAGGTGATGAATTTTTTAAAAATTTATTTCTTGATGTTTAGGCGTTTTTGATTTGATCATGGGTAATCTTGAGTTTCCAACAGCTTCGCCGCTTCGTGATCTTAAAATACGAGGTAGGATCTTGGGAGTTTCGAGAACAGAACACGGACGCGAAAGGTAATATCGGCTCGTCCCCATTTCCGTCCTGGTCCTCCGGCGGACGTTCAACCAAACGTACCTACTGATAAACAGATAATTTAAACTTCCCTATTTCTTATTTACTTCTGACATCTTCGATAAAACAACCAGTTGGCGGAAAAAAACGCGAGCGAGAGTCCCAAAAGGATGTAAAATTTGACAAGTTCCGCGTGATACAAGTGGACTGAGACGTTAAACGACGGTATCATCCAAACGCTTGGTTCTGCCTACAAAAATATTGTTTTAAAACATTAAAAATATTAATTACCTACTTTTAAATAAGAGTTTACTAATAAGCTGACAATGGTGATTGTCTTTTGCCAAATGGCCAGAGCATGGGTTAAAAAAATTCCGAAAAGAACCCACTAAAAAAAAGTTGATTCATCTTTTAGATTGGTTAAATTCTACTTTAAAAACCGTAGAAACTCTAGTTCTGTTTGGAAAAGCGTAAGAAGAAAACTGATAATAAGCCAGGAAGAAATCGACGAAAAAAACGACGCTCGGAACATACGGTACGAAAGAAAATCCAGATTGTAAATGGCACATTTGAGACCCCAAAAACCGACGTTCTCCACTTTTTCCTCACTCCACCACATCATTTAAAAAACATAAAATTTTGAAACTAGTCAGATGTGGAAATGTGTGATTTTATTATTTTTATAGGGTGTCTTTCTTTTTGGAAAGTTCGTCAAAGTCCGTTTTGGGTTTTTTGCATTCTTCGCATTTCCAATCGTGAATTTTCTTTTCTTTCGTTAATAGCTCGTATTTTTCTCGGCTCATTTTCGAACATTCTTCGCTGAGGTGGAATCTTTTGGCGCATGATGAGCAGGTCACGCTCAAAACTGGGCAGCACGCTTGCTGACATTTACCACAACGCTCAACGCTTACTTGCATAATTTTTAGCTAAATCTCTCATGTTATTTAAATAATATGAATTCACATTTTAAATCAGACGACTCAAAATTTTTGGCAGCCCAAGCGGTGGCTTTCGCCATACTGCCCTGACAACAGACTCTGTCAAAATGGCCAGAGTGGCGATTTTCCGGGTTTCAGGTGGAGAAATTTAATTTTTTGAGAAATATCACCTTTGTTCCAACCGGAGAAACTGTTTGCGGTTGGAACAAAGCTAGAAAAAATAGGCTACAGTTTACAAGCCAAAAGGTGAGTTACCTAATAAAAAAAATTTATTTAAATATTTTATTTATTTTTAGAGAGTTACTAAATAAGATACGTTTCCAGGTCTTCTGAGGTCATCGCTGCCTACTATTTCGCTTCCAATTTTTGAAATCGCAGTCACACATGATTGTATCGATGGTTGATCTTTGACGGTATGATTAAGGCTGACCATATAATCAATAATTGACTAAACAAAAAAATTAAATAATGCTTTAAAAAATATTTAAGTACTTTAAAATGGATGTTTCATAATACCAAATCATTGGCATCAACTGATGGTGAAACCGAGGACTTTTGACGGATTCTCTTACGTCTAAACCACGCCATAAATTGTTGATTGATATCTAAAAAGAATTTTAAAAATTTGGAAATAATAGAACATACTAGAGCTGTTGAAGTTGTTATTTTGGTACCTCCGGCACCACCGACGGCCAATCGTACGTCGTCGTTTTCATCGATAAAAATAGTTGGGCACATCGAGTCACCGGGCGAGCGCCTGGCTTGATAAAATTTGAAGGCGAAGGTGTCACTCCAAATGCATTGACTATTCCAGGAGATGAAAAATCGTCCATTTGATTATTCAAAATGATCCAGTACTTTCAGAAACAAGTTTACTTCCAAAGCTAAAGCATTTCTTTAAGAATTTGCATATTTAAAGCTAAATATTACATCAAATTTATGGTACTTGTAGCAACGACAGCATCGCCATTGGAGCAAAAGAGACGATGTTGGCTGTTCCATGGTCTTCAGTAAAATATTCGCCACCGTAGTAGCTGATGTTTGTTGAAGTTTTTGTCACTTTAAGTTTCCGACGGACGTTTGAAATGACAACAGGATCTTTCAAATTGTTCAAACCTAATAAAAAGTGAAATAAACAGAAAAATTGTGAACTGGTCAACCTGGGAGATGTCGACAAAATGCGGATCTCCGAAATGAGACCTGATTCCGTATGCAATTTAAAGCTTCGGTGATCATCGCAGTATCAACTTCAATACTTGAGGATGGAATAAGTCCATCAAGAGCGCTTAAAATAAAGCTAAGGATGGGACCAGAGCAGGAGCAGGGACAGAAAACATTCTAACTCCTTCACTCAGATTCGTTGAAACCGGTTCCTCCCATCGAACTCTAAAAATTAATTTAAAAAAACTATATGTTTCACATTTTACCTATATGATGCTAAATCATCTACTGTCATAATGCCACCATCAGCAACGATATCATCGATTAATGGCTTCGAAAGCGTTCCGTTGTAAAGCACATTTGGACCATTTTCAGCGATCATTTCTAAAGTGTCCGCCAATTTAGGTAACTTGACCAAATCATTTTCAACAGGGAGTTCTCCTTTGTCATTTACAAGTAATTTTCTATAATATAACTAATTATATATTAAAGAATATAAAATTCTTACGAAAGAGTTTTTGAGCGTAAAATAGCATTTTTGTTACTGGCGATATTCATTGCTATATGTTTATTCATCGGGACGCCATTTCTGCACAATTCGATGGTTGGCTGGAAAAGTTCTTTCCAAGGTGCGCTACCGCCGAATTTCGTATGCATCTCCCAATAGCCCATTATTTCTCCAGGTACTCCCACAGAAAGTCCACCTACATTTAATTTAAAATGGGTGAATATTTCAACAATACCTATCCGAGCGAGAGTTTGGTTGTGCAGAAACATCGTTTCATTCGATGCAGCTGGTGCGGTCTCACGGGCGATCAAAGAGTATGCTTTTCGGTCGCTCCTTTTGTAAATAGTCGCCACAAACCCGCCACCTATTCCCATATTGTTCATCGTCGCCACACCATCGCAAAGCATCGTCGCTATTATAGAATCTACTGCATTCCCATACTTTCTCATAATATTCCTTTAAATAAAATGTATCATCAAAACCCCATCCATAGAAACAAAATTTTAAAGAAAAACGTTGGTTTTTTGGTAACCACCAACTGCTGTCGCCCCTGACCTTGAAGCTAGAAACAACAGCAGTGAGCAAACTTCGATCTTTATACCCAAAAGTAGTGAAGAAGTGAAGAAATGAAACATTTTAAAACTTACATTCCAATTTCTGCACACGGACCTCCATTGGAAACGATAGCTCCAACTGCCGCATTTTCAGGATCTTTACTTACTGAAAAAATTGTTAAAGGAATTGCTACTGCTAAAAGCAATATAAGTGCAATTAATGCTATAATTAATTTTCTAAATCCTCTAAAAATAAAAAATTGTTAGTTAAAGAAAAAAAAAATTTATAAAATACGTACGAAGTCATTTTTAAAATTTTTGTGTTTTAAAAAATTTTAACAGTGTTTTTTTATCTTATGTACTATTTGCATAAATAATCCTTAAACAATAAATTAGTCAAACTCAACAAAAAAGATTAAAAACAAAGAATCGTAATAAGGATAAAATTTCATTTTTGCACTTTTCGGTTCATTAGCACTGCCTACTTTCGGTGACCTTTCAGACTTTCTCTTTGCACATTGAGGCGTAAAGAATTATAAAATAAAAAAATGCTAAGTAAGATTTGATAAATAAAGCCTTATCTAGAACGGACATGAATGAAACCATTGTTTTTTTTAACACATAACTGTGATTTTGTGAATAGGAAAAAAGAGGGGAAAAAACCGATTTACCTAGTTAACTTAAATTACATGGTGACAAAAACGACCTTCCCAGTCTGGTTGGATAAATGTGCACTTTTTAAAAGTTATTTTTTCCCCCTTTTGTTTTTAATTTATAACAAAAAAGACTTAAAAGAAAATATAAAATTTATTTACATATTTACAAAAATGATGTTTATGCGTCGTTGTAGCAATGTTTGGCTGAAGGGTCTCTGTATGAATTTTCATGCTGGACGCTTAAAGAGCTAGTACGACATTTGGCTAGGCAGAGTTCATAGTGGTCGGTGACTGAAGAAAAGACGACATGAAAGGTATCAGGTGCCCGTTGAAGCATCCCTTGAAGAAGAGATTTCTATAAAATGTATTTAATTCATAGCTTAATTTTGATGTATTGATACCTTATTTGGTTGTAGGCAACAGGAGACGCAGTATTCATAAATGCTGCAGCAACCGTTTTCTCGACAAGTTTCACAAGAATAACGGACGGTTTTTACTGATAAATCACAACAGCCTGATGGGAGTATGTTGAAACTTGAGCAAACGTAGCCTGTGAAAGAAAATATAAAAAAAAAATTAAGATGGCTGTAGATAACTCATATTGAAAAAGAAGCTTCCAGGGTGTCAGCGTCAATTTTTTCATTTGCCCATTAAGATACGGTAGAGGGTAGTGTTTGCCACATTCTAGGTACAGGGAATGCCTAGCATTCAGGATTAATGTTAAGGCCTGCAGAGAGAGGCTTTTGGGGTCACTAACTTCACTTGTCCATTAAGATGCAGCTCCTAGAGAGGGCATGTTTGGCAAAGTCTGGGTACTAGGAATGCCCATGCATCATATGGCCGTTGAAGATGCAATATAGGCTACCTGCCTTTTGGCTACTTTTCAGGAGAGACAAAAAATTCAATTGTAGTCTTCAGATTCAGGTATCAAATGTTATCATTTTTGGCGGTTGAACTTCTGATGAGTTTTTTTTTACAAAACTAAGTTAACTGACCGACTCCGCGGTAGATTTCACTTCATATTCAATTGCCCAAAATGCGAGCACGTCATGTTGCATCTTCAACGACGATATGACAACTAAGATTTTGATCTTTCAGCAACTTCTTTACAGGCCCAGCATCCCAGAAGAAGCTTCCAGAATATATTCCATTTCATTAGCCTATTACAGGATTGATGTTAATGCCTCCCATTTTCTATCCCAAACGCAAAATAAGCTTCCAGGGTTTCTGAAGTAACCTTTTTCACTTGACCAAATGATGCAGCATCCTACAGGCTGTTTTTGGCAAATTCTAGGTACTAGGAATGCCCTAGCATCATATGACACCTAAGATTTTAATCTTTCAGCAACTTCTTAGCCCAGCATCCCAGAAGAAGCTTCCAGAATACATTCCATTTCATTAGCCTATGATTATGCAGGATTGATGTTAATGCCTCCAGAAAGAGGCTGGTGCACATCTCTCATGTTTGTAAAGGCCCAATTGATGCTAGAACCCAACGTCTCTCAAATCCCATTTTTTACTGCAAACCCAAAATAAGCTTCCAGGGTTTCTAAAGTCACTTTTTTCACTTGCCCATTAAGATGCAGCATCCTACAGGCCATTTTTGGCAAATTCTAGGTACTAGGAACGCCCTAGCATCATATGACACCTAAGATTTTAATCTTTCAGCTACTTCTTACATGCCCAGCATCCCAGAAGAAGCTTCCAGAATATATTCCATTTCATTAGCCTATGATTATGCAGGATTGATGTTAACGCCACTAGAAAGAGGCTGGGCACATCTTTCATTTTGTAAAGACCCAATTGATGCTGGAACCCAATGTCTCTCAAATCCCATTTTCTATCGCAAACCCAAAAAAGCTTCCAGGGTTTCTGAAGTCACTTTTTTCACTTGCCCATTAAGATGCAGCATCCTACAGGCCATTTTCGGCAAATTCTAGGAACTAGGAATGCCCTAGCATCATATGACACCTAAGAGTTTAATCTTTCAGTTACTTCTTACATGCCCAGCATCCCAGAAGAAGCTTCCAGATATATTCCATTTCATTGGCCTATGATTATGCAGGATTGATGTTAACGCCACTAGAAAGAGGCTGGTGCACATCTTTCATTTTGTAAAGACCCAATTGATGCTAGAACCATTGTCTCTTAAGTCCCATTTTCTATTCCAAACCCATAATAAGCTTCCAGGGTTTCTGAAGTCACGTTTTCCACTTGCCTATCAAGATGCAGCATCCTACAGGCCATCTTCAGCAAATTCTAGGAACTCGGAATGCCCTAGCATCATATGACACCTAAGATTTCAATCTTTCAGCTACTTCTTACATGCCCAGCATCCCAGAAGAAGCTTCCAGAATATATTCCATTTCATTGGCCTATGATTATGCAGGATTGATGTTAACGCCACTAGAAAGAGGCTGGTGCACATCTTTCATTTTGTAAAGACCCAATTGATGCTGGAACCCAATGTCTCTCAAATCCCATTTTCTATCGCAAACCCAAAAAAGCTTCCAGGGTTTCTGAAGTCACTTTTTTCACTTGCCCATTAAGATGCAGCATCCTACAGGCCATTTTCGGCAAATTCTAGGAACTAGGAATGCCCTAGCATCATATGACACCTAAGAGTTTAATCTTTCAGTTACTTCATACATGCCCAGCATCCCAGAAGAAGCTTCCAGAATATATTCCATTTCATTGGCCTATGATTATGCAGGATTGATGTTAACGCCACTAGAAAGAGGCTGGTGCACATCTTCATTTTGTAAAGACCCAATTGATGCTAGAACCATTGTCTCTTAAGTCCCATTTTCTATTCCAAACCCATAATAAGCGTCCAGGGTTTCTGAAGTCACGTTTTCCACTTGCCTATCAAGATGCAGCATCCTACAGGCCATCTTCAGCAAATTCTAGGAACTCGGAATGCCCTAGCATCATATGACACCTAAGATTTCAATCTTTCAGCTACTTCTTACATGCCCAGCATCCCAGAAGAAGCTTCCAGAATATATTCCATTTCATTGGCCTATGATTGGCCAGGATTGATGTTAATGCCTCCAGAAAGAGGCTGGCAACCATCTCTCATGTTTGTAAAGGCCCAATTGATGCTAGAACCAATGTCTCCTAAGTCCCATTTTCTATTGCAAACCCAAAATAAGCATCCAGGGTTTCTGAAGTCACTTTTTTCACTTGCCCATTAAGGTGCAGCATCCTAAAGGCCATTTTTGGCAAACTCTAGGAGCTAGGACGCCCTAGCATCATATGACACCAAAGATTTTAATCTTTCAGCTACTTCTTACATGCCCAGTATCCCTGAAGAAGCTTCCAGAATATATTCGATTTCATTAGCCTATGATTATAGAGGATTGATGATAATGCCTCCAGAAAGAGGCTGGCAACCATCTCTCATGATTGTAAAGCCCCAATTGATGCTAGAACCCAATGTCTCGTAAGTCCCATTTTCTATTCCAAACCCAAAATAAGCTTCCAGGGTTTCTGAAGTCACTTTTTCACTTGCCCATTAAGATGCAGCATCCTACAGGCCATTTTTGGCAAATTCTAGGTACTAGGAATGCCCTAGCATCATATGACACTAAGATTTTAATCCTTCAGCTACTTCTTACATGCCCAGCATCCCAGAAGAAGCTTCCAGAACATATTCCATTTCATTAGCCTATTATTATGCGAATTGATGTTAATGCCTCCAGAAAAAAGCTGGCAACCATCTTTCATGTTTGTAAAGGCCCAATTGATGCTAGAACCAATGTCTCTCAAATCCCATTTTCTATTCCAAACAAAAATAAGCTTCCAGGGTTTCTAAAGTCACTTTTTTCACTTGCATCCTACATTTGGCAAATTCTAGGTACTAGGAATGCCCTAGCATCTTATGACACCTCAGAATAATTATGCAGCATGATTATGCAGCATTGATGCCTGCAGAGAGAGCTGGACTGATGCTGCAGATCCTAACCATTTCTCACCTTTGTCGTCAACCATGAGGCTTTTCCCTTGAACAGAATTGCGACAAGTAGCCAACTTGCTCGTCGAATTGTCATTCTCATCTTGCTCCGAATGCCAAATGAGCGAATCGAAATTTCTAAGCTTCCCCGAAGAGACATCATGAGTCGACGAAAACGGAACCTAATAAAAAAAATAAATTAATCCTAAAGAAATCAACTCCAAACGCAACTTACAGCTCGAATAAATTCAACCAAACAATAGCACAGCGAGCACCCAAATATAACAAAAAGAACGATTTTCCTTCTAATGAATTTCCACAAAAAATTAAAAGGCATAGCAAACAACTCGTTATAATTAGTTTCGGTCATTTTTAAAATGACAAAAAGATAAAAACGTTATCAACTTATCATAATCTCAGAAGCCCTTTTGCTCCCTCACCTATAACAAAATAAGAACCTTCTTTTGATTTCATTTTCATGCAAAAAATTTATCAAAATATTAACAATTTTAATGGTTTTCCGTATATTTATGGGTGCAAATAATGTACCTTAAACTCCCTTTTTTCGCTGTCTTCATTTCATTTGCCCCTGGCTCCTATAACGGTAGGAAAAATAATTAAAAAATGAATTTTTCTTAGCTTTGTTTAGGAGAGTTTCTTAATGAAGTTGAACAAGATAAATCTAATGATAAAAGTGGAAAAAATGAGGTAAGCTGAAGGTGATATCTATTACACTAAGCTGGTTGAATAATTCTAGCTGACCTCGATATGTCCGAGAACAAAATGCGAGCTGCTGAACTACCCTTGCATCACTTGTTCTTTCAACGAGACGTGCGTTTATGGCGAGATGTCCACTGCGAACTGTTCCCCATTAGTTAACCACTGTCAGGTAAAATAAGAATAGGAGATTAGATCGAATTGTAATTTGTTGTAGGGTAACATAAATTCGTCATTTCAAAGGCAGTTTAGATGCCAGTACTGCTACCAGACGGAAAAATGGGAACATGTATGCGACTTACGAGCAAACTGCAATTCAGTTTCTTCTCCCAGAAGCTACTACAGAACAAACTGCACTGTACATGACAACATTCTGTGCTTGGGCCGAAGAACTTTTCTGCGGAACATCCCGTGTAACTGGACCGGCGGTCATAGATGGTCGACTGCGCTTCTTTTAAGCGTCACTCTTGGCGGATTCGGAGCTGACAGGTAGCATCTTGAAGAAATAATGACTATTTTAAACTTAAATTTTTCAGATTTTACTTAGGATATTGGCAAGAAGGGATCGGAAAACTTTTCAGTTTTGGCGGACTCGGAGTCTGGACTATCATCGATTTTATTTTAATCGCTATTCAATATCTTGGACCTGCCGACGGTTCTTTGTACATATAAAATAAATAGTATTAAGTTTATTTTTTATATTTCTAAAAGTTAAATTTATTCGGACGCCTGGAAGTTTTTTTCTTGGCGGTAAAGAATGGTACCAATAGGTATTTGTAGGATGTTTCATCAAAAGAAGACTTCCGTGCCCAAGAGCGATTTTGATTGGTTCCACTCGTCTTACTTTTTCTTTTAAATCTTTATGCTTGAAGATAAAATCTCTGACTTGTCCAATTGAGATGGAAGCGATGCCAGAATTTATGTCAAGCTCTTTTTCATCATCGCGATGTTCTCCCATGTGATCGTTGCCATCTTTATATCTAAAAAAAATTTCCAACATGAATATATCATTAATTAAGGGATACCCAAAACTTTTAAGCATCCCTTTTACTGCTTAAAATAAATGTCAAATTTTTATGGGAACATCAATGGTTTTTTAGGGGCGCTAGTAATAAAGAGTTGTCTTCTATTGGTCTGTAGGAGTGGCTTAATACATTCCAGAGCTTTTGATTGGTCTGTGGGAGTGGCTTAAACCATTGCAGAGCCTTTTATTAATCTATGGGAGTGGCTTGAACCAGTACACAGCCTTTTATTGGTCAGTGGGAGTGGCTTGAACCATTCCAGGGCCTTTTATTGATCTGTAGGAGTGGCTTAAACACTTCAGATCATTCTATTGGTCTGTGGGAGTGGCTTAAACCATTGCAGAGCCTTATATTAATCTATGGGAGTGGCTTGAACCAGTACACAGCCTTTTATTGGTCAGTGGGAGTGGCTTGAACCATTCCAGGCCTTTTATTGATCTGTAATAGTGGCTTAAAACACTTCAGATCATTCTATTGGTCTGTGGGAGTGGCTTAAACTAATCCAGAGCCTTTTATTGTTCTGTGGGGTGGCTTAAAACACTTCAGAACCTTTTATTAATCTATGGGAGTGGCTTGAACCAGCACACAGCCTTTTACTGGCCTGTGGGAGAGGCTTGAACCATTCCAGAGCCTTTTATTGATCTGTGGGAGTGGCTTAAACATTACACAGCCTTTTATTAGTCTGTGGGAGTGGCTTAAAACACTTTAGAACATTTTATTGGTCTGTGGGAGTGGCTTAAACTAATCCAGAGCCTTTTATTGTTCTGTGGGAGTGGCTTAAAACACTTCAGAGCCTTTTATTAATCTATGGGAGTGGCTTGAACCAGTACACAGCCTTTATTGGTCTGTGGGAGTGGCTTGAACCATTCCAGAGCCTTTTAATGGTCTGTGGGAGTGGCTTAAACATTACACAGCCTTTTATTAGTCTGTGGGAGTGGCTTAAAACACTTCAGATCATTTTATTGGTCTGTGGGAGTGGCTTAAACTAATCCAGAGCCTTTTATTGTTCTGTGGGAGTGGCTTAAAACACTTCCGAGCCTTTAATTAATCTATGGGAGTGGCTTGAACCAGTACACAGCCTTTTATTGGTCTGTGGGAGTGGCTTGAACCATTCCTGAGCCTTTTATTGATCTGTGGGAGTTGCTTAAACCATTACACAGTCTTTTATTAGTCTGTGGGAGTGGCTTAAACACTTCAGATCATTTTATTGGTCTGTGGGAGTGGCTTAAACCATTACACAGTCTTTTATCAGTCTGTGGGAGTGGCTTAAACACTTCAGATCATTTTATTGGTCTGTGGGAGTGGCTTAAACCACTCCAGAGCCTTTTATTGTTCTGTGAAAATGGCTTAAAACACGTCAGAGCCTTATTAATTTGTGGGAGTGGCTTGAACCATTATACAGCCTTTATTGGTCAGTGAGAGTGGCTTGAACCATTCCAGAGCTTTTTATTGATCTGTGGGAGTGTTTTAAGCCACTCCCACAGACTAATAAAAGGCTGTGTAATGGTTTAAGCCACTCCCACAGATCAATAAAAAGCTCTGGAATGGTTCAAGCCACTCTCACTGACCAATAAAAGGCTGTATAATGGTTCAAGCCACTCCCACAAATTAATAAAGGCTCTGACGTGTTTTAAGCCATTTTCACAGAACAATAAAAGGCTCTGGAGTGGCTTAAACCATTACACAGTCTTTTATCAGTCTGTGGGAGTGGCTTAAACACTTCAGATCATTTTATTGGTCTGTGGGAGTGGCTTAAACCACTCCAGAGCCTTTTATTGTTCTGTGAAAATGGCTTAAAACACGTCAGAGCCTTTATTAATTTGTGGGAGTGGCTTGAACCATTATACAGCCTTTTATTGGTCAGTGAGAGTGGCTTGAACCATTCCAGAGCTTTTTATTGATCTGTGGGAGTGGCTTAAACCATTACACAGCCTTTATTAGTCTGTGGGAGTGGCTTAAAACACTTCAGAGCCTTTTATTGGTCTGTGGGAGTGGCTCAAACCATTCCAGCCCTTTTTAATCCAGTTTTTTTATTATTAGATTCCAGCGATTTTTATCATGCCCCCCCCCCCCCCCCCCCGCCATGGCCCTAACCTCAAGAACCCCTGCAATATTATGATAATAAGTATACCTATTTACAAGAACAAATTATAATAAATTCCAATTCTGTCAAATATTTCATCTCGAAGATCCAATAAGACTTTTGGCCATGGTAAAGCAGGTACGGAAAGGCTAGAAAATTTGTAAGTCATTCCTGGGTCTCCGAAAGCAACCTGAAAACAATTTTAAAATAAATATAAAAAATTTCCCTTGAATTACTTGTTTCCGAGGAATGTCTCTCCATTTATTAAATACTTTGACACGAGCCAAATCACCACTGAAATAAACAAGTTCGGTTTCTAAATCGTTGAGAAGAGAAGTCGCTCGTTTAGGGTCAAGAAAGTTGTGGCAGTAAGATACGTTCAGGTTGTCACCTTTGATTTCTTTCCATTTTAGAGAATCTTCTTCGACACTCATGGCCCTAAAAAAGATTGTCTTTCAGCTGATAGGCTAGATTTAAAAAATTAAAAATTGATTCCGATTCTCCACAGAGCTTAATCGACTTTTACGGATGGACTCTTCAGATTTTATTAGTTATGATTGGAACAGTTTGTCTCGTCATAAAAAGACAATGCGAGCCGCCAAATGAGAAGAGACCCTTCACAACCTGGCTTCTCGACATTTCGAAACAAGCGTTCGGAGAATTCATCGCACATTCCACAAATTTGGCGCTCTCTGAGCTGTTTTCTGGCGACCCGTCCACATGGTATGTCGCCAACTTGATTCTTGACTCTTCAATCGGCCTCGTAATAATCTACATCGGGATTCAAATTTGCCACTATGGCGCAGAAAGCGGAAATCGCAAGTTTTTAAAAATGGGCGACTACGGTTCTCCACTTTCTATCAAATTTGGATCGTGCAGTCTATCATTTACAGTTTTATCGTTTTGGTGCAAAAAGCTATAGTTGTACTCATTATAGGAGCTTATTGGGACAAAATGAAAAATACAATTCATCCTTTAGTCAGCGAAAAGATACAGAAAACAATCGTGTTGTTCATTCTTCCGCTAACTTTGAACATAATGACATTTTGGATCAAAGACAACATTTTAAAAATACCTAATGAGTATGAGAAGAGATAATTAAAATACTAAAAAGTAAGGCTCGTTTGTTTTTAAAAATCACAATTTTATGTAAAAATGTAAAGGAAAATCAAGATGTGGTGGCCGCATTATCTCTTTGAATTAAAAACACGACATACTTACCATCAAAAAGCGAAAAATACTTTCAATTTTATAAGTTTACCCGCGCCCTGATAACAGTGATAACACACTGTGATACTTTTCAGTCATGCCAAAATAGTAATGAAACCAAGAAAATGCGGAGGGGAAAAATTACGAAGGGGCCATTTTTAAATCCTTTAGGCCTTAAAAACAGCAAATGGTGTTTATTTAGGACAAAAATGACGTTAAAAAAGAGAGTTCGTGTGTTTTAAGGCTCTGCTAGGAAATCGTACTGTCAAAAGTGAGGTTTGACAAACAAGTTTGATCTTGTGGGCGAGCATAAAACCGTCAATTTGATGGCGTTAAACCATCAAGCACTAGGAAAAAAACGTCAGTTTTTACGAATATATTTGGCTTTTTGAGAAAGAAGCCTCAGTTTTTACGCGCCTTTTATTGATCTGTATGAGGCTTAAACCATTCCAGCGCCTTTTATTGGTCTGTGGGAGTGGCTTGAACCAATCCAGAGCCTTTTATTGGTCTGCGGGAGTGGCTTGAACCATTCCAAAGCCTTTTGTTGCTCTGCGGGAGTAGCTTAAACCATTTCAGAGCCATTTATTGGTTTGTGGGAGTGGCTTGAACCTTTCAGAGCCTTTTATTGGTCTATGAGAGTGGACTAAACCATTCCAGAGCCATTTATTGGTCTGCAGGAGTGGCTTGAAGCATTCCAGAGCCTTTATTGTTCTGTGGGAGTAGCTTAAACCATTCCAGAGCGTTTTATTGGTCTGGGGGAGTGGCTTGAACCAATCCAGAGCCTTTTATTAGTCTGCGGGAGTGGCTTGAACCATTTCAAAGCCTTTTGTTGCTCTGCGGGAGTAGCTGAAACCATTTCAGAGCCTTTTATTTGTCTATGAGAGTGGACTAAACCATTCCAGAGCCTTTTATTGTTCTATGGGATTGGCCTAAACCATTCCAGAGCCTTTTATTGTTCTGTGGGAGTGGCTTAAACCATTCTAGAGCCTTTTATTGGTCAGCGGGAGTGGCCTAAACCATTCCAGAGCGTTTTATTGGTGTGGGGGAGTGGCTTAAACCAATCCAGAGCCTTTTATTAGTCTGCGGGAGTGGCTTGAACCATTTCAAAGCCTTTGTTGCTCTGCGGGAGTAGCTTAAACCATTTCAGAGCCTTTTATTTGTCTATGAGAGTGGACTAAACCATTCCAGAGCCTTTTATTGTTCTGTGGGAGTGGCTTAAACCATTCTAGAGCCTTTTATTGGTCAGCGGGAGTGGCCTAAACCATTCCAGAGCGTTTTATTGGTGTGGGGGAGTGGCTTAAACCAATCCAGAGCCTTTTATTAGTCTGCGGGAGTGGCTTGAACCATTTCAAAGCCTTTTGTTGCTCTGCGGGAGTAGCTTAAACCATTTCAGAGCCTTTTATTTGTCTATGAGAGTGGACTAAACCATTCCAGAGCCTTTATTGTTCTATGGGATTGGCCTAAACCATTCCAGAGCCTTTTATTGTTCTGTGGGAGTGGCTTAAACCATTCTAGAGCCTTTTATTGGTCAGCGGGAGTGGCCTAAACCATTCCAGAGCGTTTATTGGTGTGGGGGAGTGGCTTAAACCAATCCAGAGCCTTTTATTAGTCTGCGGGAGTGGCTTGAACCATTTCAAAGCCTTTTGTTGCTCTGCGGGAGTAGCTTAAACCATTTCAGAGCCTTTATTTGTCTATGAGAGTGGACTAAACCATTCCAGAGCCTTTTATTGTTCTATGGGATTGGCCTAAACCATTCCAGAGCCTTTTATTGTTCTGTGGGAGTGGCTTAAACCATTCTAGAGCCTTTTATTGGTCAGCGGGAGTGGCCTAAACCATTCCAGAGCGTTTTATTGGTGTGGGGGAGTGGCTTAAACCAATCCAGAGCCTTTTATTAGTCTGCGGGAGTGGCTTGAACCATTTCAAAGCCTTTTGTTGCTCTGCGGGAGGGAGCCTTTAGCTTAAACCATTTCAGAGCCTTTATTTGTCTATGAGAGTGGACTAAACCATTCCAGAGCCTTTTATTGTTCTATGGGATTGGCCTAAACCATTCCAGAGCCTTTTATTGTTCTGTGGGAGTGGCTTAAAACCATTCTAGAGCCTTTTATTGGTCAGCGGGAGTGGCCTAAACCATTCCAGAGCGTTTTATTGGTGTGGGGGAGTGGCTTAAACCAATCCAGAGCCTTTTATTAGTCTGCGGGAGTGGCTTGAACCATTTCAAAGCCTTTTGTTGCTCTGCGGGAGTAGCTTAAACCATTTCAGAGCCTTTTATTTGTCTATGAGAGTGGACTAAACCATTCCAGAGCCTTTTATTGTTCTATGGGATTGGCCTAAACCATTCCAGAGCCTTTTATTGTTCTGTGGGAGTGGCTTAAACCATTCTAGAGCCTTTTATTGGTCAGCGGGAGTGGCTGTAATGATTAAAATGGACCAAAATCTCCAATCTCCCCTGTCTCTCCTCTTATTAGGGATTCTTCGAGGGAGGCTCTGCTGACCCGGTGAAATAGTTATAAAAACTATAAAGTCCATCAAATACCGGGTCAGCAGTCAGATGCCTTCCCGGAAAATAAAGAGTCCCTTGGAGTTGGGGAGAGATCCCTCGTCGGATGGAAATTACTGAAAATCAGGGCCTGTTGACGAACCTCGGTCTAGCTACCATCATTGCTCAGCTCCCTCAGCGGTAAGTCCGACATTGAAGTATTAAAGTCTCCCCCCCCCCATTACATAATACTTACCAAAATCATTCTTATTATAAAATTCATATTAAATTATATTATATTATAAAAGTTTTATTAATAATCAGCTACCCCCCTAACAACTACACCTCTTTTATCTCATTACAAGTGGTGGAGGCGGCCGTCCTTCCTTACAGGAAGTGCAAGAAAGGTACGTTGCCGTTCCTCTTCGCTCTACCAAATTTGTTTTTTTTTTTTTCAAAATTTAGTTTCCTCTCAACGCAAAAAATTCCACTAACCAGTTAGGGAAGCAACTATTTGTTGTTTCGGTGGAAGCGTTTGAGAGGATTTTCAATTTTTATTCACTTTTCATTAATATTAATTTTCATTAATTTCTCCCCCCCCCCCCTTTTTTTTTATTATTACACGCGAATACACCTTTATGAATATAGTTGTAAGAATGAAAACATCTGTTTTAATTCTTCCTCATACACAAAATGTTTCGGCTTGTAATATCATAAATTTTGGTTTCTTGTTAAATACATGACACTAAATTATGTTAAAAAGGTCTTAATTCTTATAAAACCAAAATTTAAAGATCTTTTCATTGTAAGTCGGAACAAAATATCACAAAAAAAATTCTCGGGAAACAACACGAATTGAAATTGAAATTGAAAATTCAAGAATGAAAATCAAAAATCAAGAATCAAAATGAAAATTCAAGAATCAAAATCAAAATTCAAGAATCAAAATCAAAATTCAACAAGGAAAATTCCCTGCTCAAGATTTCGAGACAAATCCATTGGTGAGGGATGACTCTTCTGTATGGTCAAGATTATTATTATTATTCATTACTTAATTGATATTATTATTACTGTATTGGGCCTAATATGGTCATTTTTATTATATCGTCTTATATGGCTGAAGTATACTATCTTACAAGAAGATTTGCTTGGAGATAGGGATTATTATTATCATTATCATTATTTTATTATACTACGATCAAGACTGAAGACATCCTATCAACACATTGGAATAGAACTAAGGAAAATTGATGAAACTTAATGAAGAAATATGTTATGATTTATTTAAGAAAAATTATTGAAGAAAGAAGAAAGAAGTTAAGAAGTTTTTTTATTCAATTATTCCTTCGAAATAATTGTCTCCAAAGCGGGGGGATGTAAGAATGAAAACATCTGTTTTAATTCTTCCTCATACACAAAATATGTTTCGGCTTGTAATATCATAAATTTGGTTTCTTGTTAAATACATGACACTAAATTATGTTAAAAAGGTCTTTAATTCTTATATAGTTTATTGATTATTTAGGTAGTTTTTACCTTTAAATCAGTCTGTTTCTTCGAGAAAGTTCATCATCGTCGGGACCTGCATGACCACTAAGTTCTCTGTGGCCAAAGCAATGGTCAAGGCTGACGCGAATACCACAGCAAAGTTCCTTGAGGGATAAGTAGGTTCTCCTAACATACCATCTAGTTATGCACGAGTTGGAGATGGAGATGTCTGGATGTTGTCTGGCCAAACATCTCCAGCATCTCCAGATTTCAAGAAATACGTGCGGAGATACCAAAGCTTATCAAGCATGGGAAATGGACATATGAAGCGGTCAACGTAAGACGAATTAAAAGGTATTACGCCCGTGGATGTCCTGGGGGCAGAGGCGCCCTGAGCCCTGAGCCCATTCGCGCCTCTATGGGTGCCAGGCTTTGCTTCGCGTCGGCATATTTGCAGAGAATTGCCTAGTTCCCCCAAAATTGTCGGGAACAGGTTTAACCCTTCCTGAAGAGGATATTTTTTTTTATATATATTGATTGTTGATTTATTTGTTTGATTTATATGTTTGTTTATTACGGACCTTTGGTCCGGTCCTCGAGCGCGACTTAAGGTTTTCCTCCCTTAGGAATGAATTAAAACGGGGGAAGAAGTTCCTTCATGGAAAGAGGTTTGTAGGTTCCGTGAGGGTGCTTAAAGAGAGACGCCGCGAAGGATGAAATTTTTCTTTAACGAGAAACAACAGGAAAATTTTATTCTTCTCGAAGATGACAGTAAGTCATATCCATCTTCTCTCTCTACGTTTGCGAGCTCAGAAGGGTTCGTAAACGAGTTTTTGGGGGACGCCAAAGATTTTCTTTGAAGGCGACAGTATGTCGTGACACCTTCTCCTCCAGGGGTTCCATTTTGTGGGCCCCGAATCAACCAACTCCTGGGTGTTTGGTTTAAGGGGAAGCCTTAAACCAAGCTTAGGGGGGTCGCGTCTTGTTCTAAGAAAGAACTTCAGGAAGGATACAAGTGGTTTCGAAAAATTGTTTTTTAAAAGGCCGGCTATGCCGCAGATATCAGTATGATATAATTTCGGACCCTGGAGACCACTTGGCACAGTGGGAAATAGTATTTTTTCTTTTTTAAATTTTATTATGTTTGTTTCAAAATTTTCATTATCAGTTTGGCATAATTTAGAGTCATTTTATTTTTTTACCATACTTAGGGCTTGTTTGGGTCTCGACATGATTGAAGCAGACTGAATTATGGGATTAGTTTAACATTAGGCCCTCGTAAAAAAAAAAAGAAAAAAAAAAAGGAAAAGAAATTTTTTAAAAGAGAAGAAATTTTAAACGGCAAGTATTGTCTCGCCATAATTTGATATTAAGATAAAAGAAAGACGACACGAGGGCAGTTTCTCATGACAGTTTTTACGAATTGCAATTTTTTCTTAACTTCTTTAAAGGATGGACGTGCGTGGGAATTTGCTTACTTTGCAATATTAATATAAAAGAATGCAAATAATAATTAAAAAAAAAAAAAAAAAAAAATTCTTACGCCGCCCCTCTTTATTTTGGAATTTTACTTTTATTTTTTAATTTAGTTAGGATTGTCAAAATCGGTGTATTCACGGTTAATAACAACTAGGACTTATCAAAAAAATTATATATGAGGGAGCAGAGACGCCGAGATTTGTCAGCAGGCCAGCCAACCTACACACGTATGTATAAAAAAAAATATTAAAAGAAAAAAAAAAAAAAAAGAAAAAAAAAGGTAAAAAAAAAATTACAAAAAAAAAAAAAAAAAAAAAAAAAAAAAATTATAATTCTTTGACAGCTGAGTGTGGCATAAGATCCTGTCATAGTTAAACTAGTTATAGGGATGATAGGGTTAATACAATTGTATTCTGGATTTTAATGATTTGTAGTTTATTCTGATTTCTCTCTTTCTGTACCTCAGTTAAATCTTAGGATATTATTAATTTATGGATTTTTGTTTAATTTCATTTGAATTCAGTAAGTTTAATTTTTTTTAAATATTATTATTTTATAAATATTATTTGATGCCTGTAAGTTTATGTTAAAAAATTTAATCCCCTTTAAATTTTTATATTCTTGATCTTTTTGTTTAGATCAATTCAATTTCAATTTAGTTCAACTTTTTATTTTTATCCTTCGGTCATCAAAAATAAATCATGTCATAATGGTCGTGAATATGTTAAAAAATTTGGTTTGTGTTGTAATAATTCAGGATGGCCACACTCATGCTCAAGTTAGTTTTAAGTTTTAAGTATTAAGAGGAGAAAAAAGGACGTCGGTGGACCTAGATTGGTGGCACAGCTCAGGTAGGAGGGAGCTTCGTGGAAGGCGCCTCTTCTTTCTGCCCCAAGCTTAGTCGCTGTGGTATCGGCTGAGCTATGCCAGAAGGTGAAGTTCTCTCATAAAAAACTGCCTGAGTTGGAAAATGCCATTGAGATGGAAAAGTTGGCATCCTTTTGTCCAAATTTTTTCTGTTAGTTTTGTTTTTGTTTTTAGTTATAAGTAGTACATATATATTATAGTTATATTTAGAAATAGTATATAACAAAAAAAATAAAATAAAATAATAATAAAAATGATCTTTTTTTTATATAAGGGTTTTGTAAGATTTTTTTTAAATTTAAATTTTGTAAAGGTTATAGGGGTCACAAAATAAAGGAATTTTCCGAGAGTGGCCCCAGCCTGATATAATTACTAGACTTCTAATAGACTTTAATAATTTTATTTTGATTGTGATTTATGTTTTGTTTATGTTATGTTAGGTATTATGTATTTCCTTTTTCCCCCTTTTCAATTTTCACAGATTTTTTTTTCCCTTCTTTCTTTTTTCAAAAGGTACGCTGGGGGATGTAAGAGAGGCCGGGGACTCTGAGCAGGCCCTCGGAGGTAAGTTTTCCGACGGGGACGTCGGGTTTTGCGACGTAGGGGGAGAATATGTAATGATTAAAATGGACCAAAATCTCCAATCTCCCCCTGTCTCTCCTCTTATTAGGGATTCTTCGAGGGAGGCTCTGCTGACCCGGTGAAATAGTTATAAAAACTATAAAGTCCATCAAATACCGGGTCAGCAGTCAGATGCCTTCCCGGAAAATAAAGAGTCCCTTGGAGTTGGGGAGAGATCCCTCGTCGGATGGAAATTACTGAAAATCAGGGCCTGTTGACGAACCTCGGTCTAGCTACCATCATTGCTCAGCTCCCTCAGCGGTAAGTCCGACATTGAAGTATTAAAGTCTCCCCCCCCCCATTACATAATACTTACCAAAATCATTCTTATTATATAAAATTCATATTAAATTATATTATATTATATAAAAGTTTTATTAATAATCAGCTACCCCCCTAACAACTACACCTCTTTTATCTCATTACATGGCCTAAACCATTCCAGAGCGTTTTATTGGTGTGGGGGAGTGGCTTAAACCAATCCAGAGCCTTTTATTAGTCTGCGGGAGTGGCTTGAACCATTTCAAAGCCTTTTGTTGCTCTGCGGGAGTAGCTTAAACCATTTCAGAGCCTTTTATTTGTCTATGAGAGTGGACTAAACCATTCCAGAGCCTTTTATTGTTCTATGGGATTGGCCTAAACCATTCCAGAGCCTTTTATTGTTCTGTGGGAGTGGCTTAAACCATTCTAGAGCCTTTTATTGGTCAGCGGGAGTGGCCTAAACCATTCCAGAGCGTTTTATTGGTGTGGGGGAGTGGCTTAAACCAATCCAGAGCCTTTTATTCGTCTGTAGGAGTGGCTTGAACCAATCCAGTGCCTTTTATTGGTCTGTGGGAGTGGCTTGAACCAATCCAGAGCCTTTTATTCGTCTGTAGGAGTGGCTTGAACCATTCCAGAGCCTTTTATTGTTCTGTGGGAGTGGCCTAAACCATTCCAGAGCCTTTTATTGGTCAGCGGGAGTGGCCTAAACCATTCCAGAGCGTTTTATTGGTGTGGGGGAGTGGCTTAAACCAATCCAGAGCCTTTTATTCGTCTGTAGGAGTGGCTTGAACCAATCCAGTGCCTTTTATTGGTCTGTGGGAGTGGCTTGAACCAATCCAGAGCCTTTCATTGTTCTGTGGGAGTGGCTTAAACCATTCCAGAACCTTTTATTGGTCAGCGGGAGTGGCCTAAACCATTCCAGAGCGTTTTATTGGTGTGGGGGAGTGGCTTAAACCAATCCAGAGCCTTTTATTCGTCTGTAGGAGTGGCTTGAACCATTCCAGAGCCTTTTATTGTTCTGTGGGAGTGGCCTAAACCATTCCAGAGCCTTTTATTGGTCAGCGGGAGTGGCCTAAACCATTCCAGAGCGTTTTATTGGTGTGGGGAGTGGCTTAAACCAATCGAGAGCCTTTTATTCGTCTGTGGGAGTGGCTTGAACCAATCCAGTGCCTTTTATTGGTCTGTGGGAGTGGCTTGAACCAATCCAGAGCCTTTCATTGTTCTGTGGGAGTGGCTTAAACCATTCCAGAGCCTTTTATTGGTCAGCGGGAGTGGCCTAAACCATTCCAGAGCGTTTTATTGGTGTGGAGGAGTGGCTTAAACCAATCCAGAGCCTTTTATTGGTCTGTAGGAGTGGCTTGAACCAATCCAGTGCCTTTTATTGGTCTGTGGGAGTGGCTTGAACCAATCCAGAGCCTTTCATTGTTCCGTGGGAGTGGCTTAAACCATTCCAGCCCTTTTTATTCCAGGGTTTTCTTTATTCGATTCTAGCGATTCTTCTCCCTTTTAGAGGGAAACCTGAACGGTGAGAGGCTACCGTTCTGCCAAGAGCCAATTTCTCCCTAAATTTTTATCATTTAGAATTCCCCATTTGAATAATACTGTAATTATTAATTACTTTCTGACATGCAAATCCTTTCTTTTGTAGACCCTGAAGCAACTGCACCATTTCTTTCATTGTAGCAACACCACTGTTTCTGTGAATCTTCTGCAAAAAAAGGGAAAAAATATTAGAAGGACAGAAAGGATTTCGGAATAATGGAAAAATAAAAAAATTACAATAATTCAATTTTATTAGGTAATGATGGAATACACAAAACACAATGTAGCAGTATTTTTTCCATGTCTACAACTCGGCTCAAAAGCCATAAACAACGGCCACACTAACAAATATAAAATGAAATATCTATAAATTTCTTCATATTTTTTTTTTACTTTTTTTTTAATTTATTTTTTATTTTTTTGTGCTCAATGCATGTGCTTCTTGTCTGTATATTGTGCCAAAAGGAAGACACGGTTTGTAACAAATAATCTCGGTAATCCGAATTTAAAAAAACAAAAAACATAAAACTAAATAAGAAACTGAAAAATATCAAACTAATATCATTTAGGTAGAGTACCTAATCAAACTGGAAACTAAAATGTCGAAATTGAGCATAAAATACTGGGTTTTTCTTTGGTCTCCTGAATGCCACAATGAGATTCTTCTAAACATAAAAAACGTTTTTTTCCCTACGTTATTTTACTACTTCAAGGGGAATCACATTTATTGAAAATTAAAGGAGGGGAGAAAAAAATAGAGAGCGTGGATATGTTTAGATTATGGCATGTCACTTCGGGCAAAGCCTGAGTGGTTTTACCCCTAAACACACAGAAAAAAACATAAACATAACAAAAAAAGAACTACAATAATGTCTTTTGATTAGACAAAAGTCTTTTTTTTATTTAAAAAACCCACTTTTTCTTCTATTTACATGTCATGGCTACAGGAAAACTAATATAAAAACAAAAAATGAGAGGCCAATGAGATTCTAAATTAAAAAAATATATTATTTACACAAGAAAAAGAAAATGAGGAGCCCAATTGGTGTTTTTTTTGTGTCCAAAAAGGACAAAAAGTATAAAAAACTTTTTTTTTAAATTACAAATATCTAATGAAGAAAAAAGTGTATACATATCACATTGATATATATTATGACGATCAAAGTGACGTGATATTGTATGATTTTTAAGATTCTAATTCACTTACATTTAATATAGATAATTAATAATAATATTGTAAATTGACTTTCATATTTACAAAAAAAGGTAATCTTTCGAGGTTTGTGGCTGGAGTGTTTCAGAGAGAAAATTTTTTTTCTTTTTTTTGTTTTTTTCTTTTTTCTTCTTGACGATCAAGATGTTTAGTAGGGTGCGAATCTGTTGTAACCACTCCGATAAACAGCAGCCTGAAATTTTGTTAAAATTAGCAAGTTTTCAGATGATAAGAACCCGTATTTTTGGGGGTGGGCGATATTATAATAATCACAATCACTAATAATCATAATCAAAATTATGATTATGATTATTAGCAAGTTTTCAGAAGATAAGAACACGTATTTTTGGGGGTGGGCGATATTATAATAATCACAATCACTAATAATCATAATCAAAATTATGATTATGAATTTTATGATTATTAGCAAGTTTTCAGAAGATAAGAACGCGTATATTTGGGGGTGGGCGATATTATAATAATCACAATCACTAATAATCAAAATTATGATTATGATTTTAGCAAGTTTTCAGAAGATAAGAACGCGTATTTTTGGGGGTGGGCGATATTATAATAATCACCATCACTAATAATCATAATCATAATTTTGATTATGATTATAGCAAGTTTTCAGAAGATAAGAACTTGTATTTTTGGGGGTGGGCGATATTATAATAATCACATCACTAATAATCAAAATTTTGATTATGATTATAGCAAGTTTTCAGAAGATAAGAACGCGTATTTTTGGGGGTGGGCGATATTATAATAATCACATCACTAATAATCATAATCATAATTTTGATTATGATTATTAGCAAGTTTCAGAAGATAAGAACTTGTATTTTTGGGGGTGGGCGATATTATAATAATCACAATCACTAATAATCATAATCAAAATTATGATTATGATTATTAGCAAGTTTTCAGAAGATAAGAACACGTATTTTTGGGGGTGGGCGATATTATAATAATCACAATCACTAATAATCATAATCAAAATTATGATTATGATTATTAGCAAGTTTTCAGAAGATAAGAACGTGTATTTTGGGGGTGGGCGATATTATAATAATCACAGTCACTAATAATCATAATCAAAATTATGATTATGATTAAATTATTTAATGAAAATTACCCCATATCCAGCCACAGGTCCAATTCCGTGCCCTAAATAAGGATCAGCGTACTCTCGCCCGTACCTATAAAAAAATAAAAATAATATAAGAAAACTTCAAAAATAAATGAAAAACCAAACCCAAAAGCTACTAGAACAAAACGGTTAATAAATATACAGGTTAATACAGGAAAGGCATAGCGGAAAATGGAAACAAAAAGCGCCTAAACCACGGAAAATTTAATTACCCAGCGACTGCTGCATAGCCCGCGACAGGCTGTGCAGCTGCTGCCGCCGCTCCGTATGCCCTCGCGGCAACTGCCGTATAGGATGCAGCAGCTGCGTATGATGCTTGTTGAGCCGCAGTCGATAGTGATCCTGGCGCCTTTAATAAAGGTGAAGCAGCCGCTGCTGCCGCTACCTGATTAATCAAAATAAAGTTTTTCTAAAATTTCATGTTTTTTTCTATTAATCTTCAATTAAACATGCGAACTAAGGTTTCTATGACTAGGACTACACCAGGAAAGCCATTTAGGACTCAGAAAAAAATCAAACAAGACGTCCCTATAGCAAATATAATTTTTAATAAGTTATTTCATGATTTCCTTCTTTAAATAGATATAGCCAGGAAAGTGTTATTGCTAAAACTAAAAGGCCCTTAATCTCTGAATACATAAAACATGTTCCAATTCTTCTTTTTCTAAATATGGATTCAGATGTTAAGTTCTCTTATTTTAATATTTAACTTACTAACCCAAAAATTAATGGTAGGCTATCTGGCTAAATCTTCAAGTGAAAAAAGACCTTACACCCTACTGTTATTACACAGGGTGGCCCCGATAAGCCAATAAAAAATTAGGTTAAATGGCATCAAAAGAGAGTAAAACCAGAATTTTCTCGTCAGAAATATGAAGAGGATTTGGAGGAAAAAAATGTCATTTTTGTGGAAAATGTCATTTTTGAGGAAAAATCTATTTTTAAAAAAATTATAACTCCTAAATAAAGAAAAACTCAGGTTTTATTAAATTTATGATGCTATCGCACTTAATTTTTTGTTGGCACGCTTAACTGGGTCACCCTGTACACATTTTAAGTGCAATTTACAAACAAGATTAAGCATAACTATTAATTTCAAAACAAACTCTCCCTTTTGTAATTTTTAAAATTCTGTCTATTTTTACTATATTATTTACAAAATTCACACCACACAAATTAATGCCCGTACATCATTGGCATTTAAAAACCACTATTGTCTTTTGTTTTAAACGAAAAAAAAAAAAAGTTCTGAAAAACGATTTTATACCTCTGTCGGAGTCCCCCCAGACCCCTGAAACATTTATAATAACAAAAAATAAAAATAAAAAAAAAATCCTAAAAGGCCGATTGAAAGAAAAAGAAAAATAATAAACTTACGGGATCTTCTTTAAGACCTAAGGATATCCCAGGGATGTTTCCCGCCGCCAAAAGACCCTAAAAATCGCCATAAATATCACTAATAAAATTAAAATAATATTACCTGAAGTCTATAACTGCTATCAGTTGCAGCGTGAGCCAATAAAGGATCATAGTAGACACCACTGAAACAAAAAAAAATTTATAAACAATTTTCCCCCCCAATTTTTCACTATAAATGCAGTAGCCATTTCATTCTTTTTGTGATTCTCAATTCACTATAAAGAAGACACCCCCAACACTCAAAAGCCGATTTATTTTCAATTTACTAGACCCCACAAGGCATCAAATACATGTGCTTCTACATTATGATGAACTAAAAAAAAAGAATTGAAAATAAGAAACAATAAACAATTAGTTGATTAATAGTGATTTCAAGCGATTCCAATGGCGACCAAGGCAAAAAAATAAAAATTCACCACAGCCACAGTTCGTGAACCATGCATCTTGTATTTTTTTTTCTCTCTTTTAAATCTGTTTTTTGATCATCAGGCTCATTCAAAATGCAACACACAACTGGACATTATTTACAAAACAAAGAAAAACCTTTTTTTCTCTCAAGGTGTTTTAAATTTTTTTTAATAAAAAAAAAGGTTTTTCATTTTTATTTTATTTTTTAAAGTGAAATCAGGGCGTTTCATTCATTCAAAAACATTCACATCTTCTGAAAAAATATGTTTTCATACAATAATTCTTTTTATACCCTATCACTGATTAATCAGAAAATACAATAGTAAATAATTTTGGAATAAAGGGCGTAGCCAGAGAAGGGAAGGAAATTCACAGAAGGGCAGAAACCCTAAAAAGTTGAACAGAATGAAAAATTGAAGAAAATGTCTAAATTTTGATTTAAAAAGCCATCCCTTAAAAAGTGGGTGGATCTCTAGGTAGGAAAAATGAGAAAAACGCCTTAATATTCAACAAAGTTAAGTTCCTCGGTAAAATATGAAGAAATTGGAGAAAAAATGGGGAGTTAAAAGATCAAAACACCCCAACAATCTGACATAAAGGGGGAAGACATAAAAGCACTTAGGCAAAAGTAAAATAAACCCATTTCTAGAAGTCGCTTCTAGAAAATATGAGGAAATTCCAAAAAAAATCCATCCTGTAAAATTTCCTTCCAAAATTAAATCTGGCTGGGCCTGTTGCTACTTTGGGTGTAATTTATAAACTAATTAAATATTATTATTTATAATAATTTAACTCCCAGAAGTTTTGAAAAATAAGTTTTACACAATTTTATAAAACTCGTTCAGGTGAATAGAAAACTTTAATGGAGTTTCCCAACCTAATAACTATTTTAAACCAATCTAAAAACTTAAAATTGTAACCCATATTAAATTTATAAACAGCTTTTTGTTTAAAAAAACTAAATTACAATAAAAACAAGGGTTTACATTTGTAAGGTTTTGGATTTTGGTCGCCTTAAGACTTTATCTTCTCTTTCTGACATAATTTTTTATGAGTGAGTAAACTCTTATACAAAAAAAATGGAATTTAAAAAGGATTAACAATATTTTATTGTGTAGATATTTAAATAAAATAAATAAAAAAGGGAAAGTTAAAAAAAGTACTCACGGTGTGTATCCCAAAGCAGTCGCTGCGAGTGGGGAAGGGTGCCTTGCAAACGCGGCCAAACCTGCGGCCGCCGCAGCTGCCGGAAATGCGGCTCTCGCACGACGTTGTATGGCGGCACCTCTCAACGCGGAAGCTAAGGCAACACTCATACGGTCTCACTCAACCAAGAAGCACTCGGGTAGCAAGTTAACAATTTCTCCCCCTTTACATTTCATGCAATCACATTTTTTTGATTTTTTTCGACCACCACGAATGCAGTTTTCTTTTATTTTTTAGTCTACAAAGATTAGCACACCAGGGCAACACAAAAACTACAGTTAACCTAAAGGTCAGTAGCCAATGAGACCCATTTTTTTTAATTGAAAGAAAAAAAAATTAAGGAATGTGGTTGCATGTTAATGTTAACTTGCTATTCTCGTGCCAACAAAATGTTTAAAGTGTAAAAAAACAAAAAAAAATTTTAAATTGCACAACTTTTTACTATTTTTGAGAGCATGTTCAAAATTATAACATGCGTTAATTTTGTATTAATTTATATTTCTTTGTAATATTGCCAAGGTTTCCAAGTTTTTTAAGCTTAATTTTCAGCCTAAAAATGCCCTCAATAAATTTTAAATTTTAAAAACCTAATCGAGGTTTAAAAGGGTTTCTAGAGTTAAATCTGAAAAAAATTCAGAAATTGGGAAATTGAGGCCATGGAAACCTTTTAGGCAAAATTTTCTTTTAATCCCGAAAACACACTTAAACTGTACATCATACACAATTATGCAACACATATTCAACTCTAAAAAAAATAAAAGTTGTCCTTTTGAAATACCAATACAATAACACTAATAGCTATTTTTGATTGAAAACAAAACAAAAAATAAAAACACCCTGGCATGGCCAAGAAAAAGAGAAAGGTGTGCTTTTTACCCCCATGCAAAAAAAAAAATCGATGAAATACAGCGAAAAACAGACAGCTTGATTATTTACGTTTAAAACACTTAATCTATGAGTTATTCTCAATGCAAACTTTGTACACCCAAAAAAGAAATTACATTCCACTGAAATATGGAGCAGATATGATGCAAGAGGATTGATTTACAAAGTTATTTAATTACAAAAGGTGCCTACCAATACTGGGAAACACCTTGCTTGTTAGTCGAAAGCTTTCGGCCGAGGGAAAAAAATTTGGAGGAGAAAAAAAACGTGCTTAGTGCAAAGGGGTTTTAACTTTTTCAGGGAAGGACACGTTTAAATTATACCTTCGTTTAGCGCGACTCAATGCTGCCAACCACGGCCAAGATGCCGCCAGTCTGTACCCTGTATAAACCGTCCTCCGTTTTAAATAAAAAAAAATCAATAAAGGGCCGAGTGAATATTCGAAAATAAATCACGCAGCCCCCAAACATCATATTCATGCATGCCCCATTATTTAGTGGATGTAGTGACCTAACAGGGTGTTCCCAGTGAAACCCTGTATGACCCATGCTGTGAGTCTAAACATAAAAAGTCCAGTGTGGCCTGCTGCACAAATAAACCAATTAAATAAAGCTTCTAGCACTAGAACTAGAGCAACATGTGGTTTTCGACCAACCCAAATTAGTATGCCACAATTTTTCACCTTAAATCTTTTTTTATACGTTTCTTTTGTTCTATCTTCTGACTCATGCCAGGCTATTTAGTCGGTAAGCGTGTTGCATGCATGTGTATTAATATAAGTTTTGAAAAAAAAATTTTTTTTTCTTAATTTCTCGTCTTAAGAATATTTATAATAGATTGTTGTACAAGAAAATGAAACAAAAAATAAAATAATAAAAAAATTTACATACCTTCAGGCCATTGAGCGAGACAAACCGCTGAAACAAAAAAAAATTATTTTTTAAACAAAATTTCAAACATAAAAAGCAGACAGTGCAAGAAACTAAAAGTGCCATAAAATTCATTCCTTAACTTTTGACAAAAAGGCTAAAAATTAGACATCGACATTAAAATTTGAGAGCTCACCGAGGTTGGGCACGCTCCCAGTCCTAGTGAGAAAAACTAAAATACAGAAATGCGACGTGAAAACGCGATTTTTTAAAATTACTCAAAAACTTTAAAATTCTAACATTGAAGCAGAAAAGGGTGTGCGATTTTTGAAAAATTGTGAAGCTAAAAATAAAATTTGAATATAAAACGCAAGCTAGGATCTGCAACAAAAAATAAAAGCGAGGAAATAATAAAATGGAAACTAAAATTATAAAAACTATCTAAAAAACAGGTAGATTTCGAAGAAAATCTACCTAATACGCCAGGCAAAGTCAAATAAATGACATTGGAGACAAATGTTGAAAAGTTGAATTTAGAAATTGAAAAAGTTACTTTTGGAAAAAAAAATTTTTGCCATTATTAGCAAAAAAAAACTAGCCACATTTACCGATTTAAATAAAAATTTAAAAATGATGGCACATTGGAAAAAATGAGATGCTAACATGCTGAGGGAAAAGGAGGAAGAGTAGAAATTAAAAAAATACTCACCACCATTTGGTATTGTTGGAGGCTTCTTAGTTTGTACTCTTGCTGTCGCATTGTTAACCTGTTTTTAATTAAAAAAAATGTTTAAACATCATTTAAAACATGACATAAATAAATAATAAAATATCAGATAGCACATAATGGAAAAAAATTAAAATTTAAAAGCTATTATACAAGGTGGATTACACCAAGTATAATATAAAAAAAAAAAGGCTTAAAAAAAATATTGACTTACCTCAATGGCCAGACATAAGGTCAATAAGCCAAAATTTTCTTCTATTTTGAAGACAAAAGCGTCAACAAAGAAATGTCATTTTTTGCAGGATCCTATAAATATTTAAATTTTAAACAAAAAAAGAGAAAAAAAGGTTTTTTGACATTGCTTTGTTGAATGCGGCACCTTTATTTTTATCCTCTTTTTTTTATTTTAAACACTCACTATGTGGTCGCAAATGCTTCAACAAAGACAATATTTGGAAGCAAAAATTATTGTTATTTGAGAAATTAATTAATATTTTTTTATAGGACAGAGAGGTGAAAAAGCAAAGATAATTTAAGGTTACAATGGTGGAAAAAATATAAATGCACAATGGAAAAGTCTAAAATACTAAAAAAAAATCAAGCTCATTCTCAAGGCATCTACTTACTATTTTTCTTCCTTTTTGGTTTTTAATTTTTTTTTAATTTGTTAAAAACTACTATTATTATTTTTTTAAATCACAACTTTTTTTTGTATTTACAATGTTTAAAAAACGTCACATTAATACAAATACAAAATAAATAAAAAAGTTACAATATACAAATTCATGCTCGTTTGTTAATGAGCCAGAATTACACATAAGCGCCACAAAGCGAGAGTTTTTTTATTTTCTTTGATAAATTTTTTTTTTGGTGTCGTGCTTTGTCAGGTATTTCTTTTTTTATAATAAAAAAATTAAAAGGGGTTACAAAAAAAAAGTACTTATGTTATGTGCTACCAGATGATGGTAAAACGTAAAAATATTTTTTTGTTCATGCACACCTCAATTTTTCTTCCCTCAACCACAGTGCCATGGAGTCTCTCACGTGCGGTGTCTGCATCGTTGCTATTTGCGAAAGTTACAAAACCGAACCCCTACATGCAACACAGACAAAAAACATGCAAATTTAAACAACTGCATTTTTTCATTTAAAACTAAAAAAAAAAGTTTAATATTTATAATTATATTGATATACAGAGTAGTTTAAAAAAATATCATTCTACCCTGTATATGTCAAAAAATGTTATCTGCAAAAAATAAAATAAAAATAAATAGGACCAACGTGCAACAAATAGGTCATTGTATGGCCTACTAGTCGATAGGGGCCAACAAAATAAACGGCTCGTTAAAACGCTTAATTTTTGATTTCCTACTGTCTGTAGGATTTTTTATTATTTTTTTTCTTCTCTCCTAGTGCAGTAATTTAACCATGCGCTAGCAGGGTGTCTTTTTTCAATAATTAAAAGCAAATTATGTAGAAACCTGATAGACACCCTGTATTTAAATTAAAATTTAAAAAACAAAAATTTTTACATAATCAAGGCTTTGGCAACCCTGGGGATCAAAAAACACAAAATTTCATAAAATTGAAACGATGTTTCCAGATGGCTAATTGAGATACCAGATTGTGGTCCCTCCTTCGAAAAGGAATAATATCGTACAGTTGTACGCCAATTTATGAGCGAGAAACACTTTTTACTGCATTTTTGGGTGTTCGACTTTTGACTGACAACACCCCTTTTCAGATGTCTGGGATTTTTCATTTTTATTTGACAAAAAACCCCCTTTTATAGGATTTGCAGGCTTTACCTTGCTTTTTCTGCCAAAGCCTCCCTAAAACTGAATTTCTGGGAATTTTAGAATCAAAAAACACTCTTTTTTTCTGGATTTTCAGATTTTTTTCTACTGACTGCTCTGGACAATGGATTTGATTTATATTTTGGTATTAAAGGCTGGTCTACAAAAAAGTACAGTCGGTTCCGAATTCCGAGTTTCAAAAAAAGGCTTCTCTCTATTTTTAATAACCACAATAATTGCCCAATATTAGATTCTAGGTGAACTAACTACAAAGTGTCATACAAAATTTAATTAAAAATGAAAACTGCCCAGCAAAAGCGAGTTATTCGAAGGAGCTTTTCAACCAATGAACTCGATGAACGCTCCCATTCGCCAAAAAAAAATCGGCCACCACCTGTCATGCCCAGCGTCAAAACAGGCAGGTCAGTATTGAACAAAATTATTTAAAAAAATTTAAAGCTAGAATTTCACGGGCACTACTCAGACAAAATAAAAACGTGTCTTTTAATAAAAAAGTATAAAAAACACTCAGACCATCTAAGCTAAGCAGTGAAATTCACAGATAAGCATTATTTTTCGCCCTAAAAGACTTTTTGATCAAATTCTTTCCTTTTCAAAGCCAAACAAGCTCAGTTTTTCGATTATTTTTGATAAAACATTCGATTTTTAAGAGGAAAAAATAAACTAAAATAAAACTAGGCTTGCCTTGCCTCTTAGATTGGAGCAACCCTGCGGTTTATAGACTGAGACTTGCCAGGCTTTATATTTACCTCGATGCTCCAAAACAAAACACAATGAAAAAAAAAAAGAAAATAAAAAAAAGAAAAAGAAAAAAACAACAAAATCTTGGTCAAACGCAATCGGAAGACAAATTAAAATAAAAAGAACAGAGACAGAAGATAAGATATTAATTTGGAGTCATGCTTATTCTCTTATTCTGCCGTGACTAAGCAGTAAATCTGGCACAAAAATTAGTCAAGTGCCTAAACAATTTAAAAAATCTGGTAGCAAAAAATTTGTACATGTTTTATTCCACCTAAATGCATCAAAAATATGTTATCTCGATTATCCTAAGTTTGAAAACAAATAGAAACATACATGCATTCGCTGCCCGTTTAATTTGTTTTCGTGTCCTTTATTACCATGCTACCTGATTATTTTTTAAAAGGTATTTTTGTTTTTCAAAAGCTTGAGTTTGGTGTCTGCCAAAATCTAAATTAGGAAAAAAAGGCTCTAGAATGCAAACTGGTAGACACCCATGAAAATCAACACCGAGATTACACCTTTCAAAATAAGCCAAATAATGATGAGTCTTTAAAATCATTATTATAGGGGGAACCTAAACATGCTCACACATGAAAAATTACTGGAGAAACAAAAAGAAAAACGAAAATTGCATTTTGTTTGAAAACCGTTAAACGATTATAAAAATGCACTTTTTGTTTTTGTTTTTAGTCTTTTATCCTACCACTTTATATACAGTGTAAATTATTAAGGACACTGATGCATAGTGAAATGCGAATCGAAAGAGAAATAGAACAAAAAAATAAAATATTGCCTTTGATGGTGTATCTTTTCTGTATATGCAACCAACAATAGCGTCTAATTTGGTGCCACAGACAATTTTTTTAAAGCACAAAAAAAACCGAACTTAAAAAATCTTTTCCTTCGAATCATATTTTTTTAAATAGATAAACTTTTTATTTCAAAGGGAAGAGACAGACTAACCGTTCTTGCCCAACATGTCGTTTTAAGTCTAAAAAAATGAAAAGAAACAAAATCTGAAGTTATTGAGAGAGAAAAATGACCTAAAAGATCCTTTAGTTTGAATTCTCGACAACTTAAGTCAGATTAATCAATCAAAGAAAAAAGAGTTTTAAATTCATTTTAGGGAAGCTTTCTTAAATCTCCAGCAGAGAATTTTCTATTCAACTTTGGAGCGTTTAGAAAGCTTGCCGACTATAAAAGACAGTGAAAGTCCAAATCAAATTTTGGCCAAAAGATCTAACTTGATATCCAATGGTCAAAAATGATTCTTAAGATCAATCTGATTTAAAATTGTCATTAATAAGAGAATTCTCTAAAACATAGAATAATTAGAAAGCGATTGAAATAAAATGTACCTTCGATCCTCGTTCATTGAATATAATTTCTACATCCAAAATAGCACCATATTGCTAAAACAAAAAATTTAAATTAATTTTAAATGATATTATGGTGTTTATAACTTACACCAAACATGGCTCTTAAATCGGGCTCTCTAAAACGGAAGGGAATGTTGGAAACATGAAGTCGTTTTGCTTGCGATCCGACGGCTTGGCCGGGAGGTTTCGCCTCCATCACACTTAAAGTTGTACATGCACTAGAAACAGGTACAGTCGTACTCCCATTCTTTCCGTTAGCGCCTGATGACGATCCAGAATCACCTTCTCCTTCGCTCGTCTAAAAAAAATATTTGAAATTTTAGAGCTGTTTGCAAAAAGGTAAAAAGTAAAACAAATCTAGTGTTAGGAAGAGTTCTTTCTAAAAACATAAAATAGACGATGCTATTTTGGTCTCTTTTATCTTAGAAGTTGGAGATGTTCCTAAAACACAACTCTGAAAATTCTACAGAAAATTGAACAAACAATTTTTTTTTTTAATTTTTAGTAAACTTGTATATTTTAGATCAAATTTTTAAATTTTATTTATTTAAATTAGATTAAAAATTTTGAAGTTTCGAAACAATCGAGGAGGAAAAATAAAATGCCAGCTGAAGGGTTGCCAAGATCTTAATTTTTTATGCCTCGCGAGCAAGGTTGATAAATGTGCCATGTTTACAAATAATTTAGTATCACCTTGCTATCGTAAAACGTGATTAAAAACAGAAAAAATTTAGTTATTATTAAACGAGGGAGGGAAGACTAAAAGGTTTGGATTTTAACCAAATCCAGCATTAGGGTACTTAAATGAACGTTTGGCATTTCAATTTAGCAACGGGGATAATGCATTATTGAAGACATGATTAAAAGAGAAATGGGAGTTTATGTTAGAAAATGAGTTTTTTACAGAATTAATGATGGGCCGTAAAGCTTAAGATATACTGCAAGCACTTTGGCTCATTGTTGCCTGCTGGAGATACATACTAAAACACCCTAAAAACATTCTTTTTCCCCACATTCATTTATAACATCCGATAAGGGGTGTTTCATCTTGTTAAGTTCTGTAGCCGAAGGCCTTTCATCTTCATTTAGGGAGAGGTTTTTTTTCTGTTCAATTAAGAGGATTTACGACTTACGTTTTGTTCGATTCCATTTATTTGTTGGGCTGAGGAGGGTGAGAAAGGCGGGGCGGATGATGAAGTCTGTCCGTCTGTCTTGACGGTCGTGGTGGCCGTTTGTGTGTCTTTTATTTGTGGCGGGGCTGGGGGTGCGGTTGTACCGGAGTGGCAGTGACGACGCCGGCTGCAGCAGCAGCAGCCGCAGCCGCCGCGGCAGCTGCGGCCGCTTGGGCTTCGCCGTTCTGTTGCTGTTGTTGCTGGAACTGAGCCGCCGCCGCTGCTCCGTACGGTGACGCCATACCCGCCGCTGCGGCTTGCACCATGTGCTGTAACAAAAATAAAAAAATTAGAATACAATCGGGCTACTTTAGCGAATAGTAACCAGGGGTCCCGAGGAACGGATCGATATCTATCAAAAGGACAAACAGGAGCGCTGATTTCCCTCGGGGCACCACCTCTACATCTAATCTTTAATTAAATATCAAAACTACAGTTTACGCCTCTTCTCTAAAATATTCCCAAATGACACATTTACTGTTCAAATCACGTAATACAAGCGTATGTCGAACAATGGCACTAATTTAGCACAAAATCTCCAGGAAATTGCCATTATAATGATAAATGGCAAACTAGCGGGGTATTCACGGGGTGCGCCAGGTTCGGGTGAGAAAATCAGGGAAAAG